>MTQE01000390.1:7988830-8002273 GCA_014337955.1 Aspidoscelis marmoratus
GGTGAGAAAAGCGGGGTAGAAAAGCCAACTCTTCTTCTTCTTCTAAATGTGTCATTATTTTGTCCCTTTTCAAACACTATCTTCAGATATTATGCTCAATATTTTTGGTTTTATAGTTTGAAGTTGTGAAAAATAGATGCTTGCGCAGAGAGGATGATGGTGATGATGGTGGTAGTGGTGGTCATAATGTTATACAAGGTCAGTGCAGTGGGAATGGAAGAATTATCACCCATATTATTTGCTACAGTTTTGTGTGTGTTGGCCTAGACATGGCAGGAAGGGCCAAGCTATGCTACTTGTGTGGTTTTTCATGAAAATTCTCACATGGCATTCCTGGCAGCTTCACGTAGGATTAATGTGGTTTCTTGAGATACAGGCAGGCACAGTATGATTTGGTGTGCCAGAGCCTTACTGGCCAGATCACACTGTACTAGCCTGCAAAACTGGATCTGTAGACACACGCAATGTCAGGTGAGTCTGATCAGGCATAGAAAATACACTTCTGCTTTTTTCTTTTTCTTTTTTTAGAAAAAGACTTTTCTTTAAAGGAAATTGAGTGACTTAATCCTTCTCTAGTATTAGTCTTGTTAGTCTGTCTCTCTTACATGTGATTCAGGACAGTGTGTTCAAACTTATGCTGATCCGAACGTTGACCAACAGCAGCATTCTATGAAATGGTCTTCCAATGGTACTTGAAAAATGTGATGCAGTTTACCATGAATGGTGCATACCAGTGTCTTTTACTTTTGAAAGTGAGAAGGCCACTGTTGGAGCCCTGTTACAAAAGGAGCAAGTAGTTGCCACCATTTTCTCACAATCTCGCACTTTTCCTTGAAAGCAATGTCTTTCTGGAGCATGAGTGAGGCAGGGAGGGAGGCAGGGAGGGAGGCAGGCAGGGAGGAAGGAAGTGGAAGGGAAGGGAAGGGAAGGGAAGGGAGGGAAGGAAGAAAGAAAGAAAGAAAGAAAGAAAGAAAGAAAGAAAGAATGAAAGAAAGAAAGAAAGAAAGAAAGAAAGAAAGAAAGAAAGAAAGAAAGAAAGAAAGAAAGAAGAAACCATTGGCAAACCATGCCCTATAAAGAGGAAGAATTCTGTGGTCTGGTTGCTGCTGACAGCCTATAATATTTGGGCAGCGTGTGTACAAATGGATAACTGCAGGCTGGATCTCGTGTGGTTTGTCATCTTGGCAGGATAGCATATGAGCCCCTTTTAAAGATTTTTGAACATGAAACACTTGCATGAGTCCTAAAAATACTGAAATTTCCCCAGAAATTTAAACCATTGATTCATGAGCATAATTAGGAGGGCTAGTCCTACCATTAAACAAAGTGAGGGGGTTGCCTCAGGCAGATAATTTTGGGAGTCATGAAAGCTAAGCAAATTCTTAGCCTTTTTTCCTTCCTTCCTTCCTTCCTTCCTTCCTTCCTTCCTTCCTTCCTTCCTTCCTTCCTTCCTTCCTTCCTTCCTTCCTTCCTTCCTTCCTTCCCCCCCTCCCAACAGTCCTTTTCTGACCATTTTTTAAAAAAATCATTCCAGCTTTTCTGCAAAACCACAGGAGAGCAAATGAAAAAAAAAATCTATTGCTTAATCAGTCTAGCACAAAATTGATTTATGTTCTTTTTTTAATGACGGACAAAGTCCACCAGGGTATGGTTGGAACAAAAGGGAATTGGATAGAGCAGGATGGGAGAGGAGACCATCCTAGGAATGGTGGTGAGTGACGTACAAACTGCTTGGCAAGCAAAGTACAAACTGATTGGCAGGGGCGGAACGTGGACTGGAGGAGTGCTGCCAGCTCCAGTGCGTACCACCCACACGAAGAGGCGTTGGGTGGAAGGGAAGGTGGGTTCTACTCATCATGGCACAATTCAGCCCCTTTTAGTCCGGTTTGCCATGCTGAAAGGGACTGAGTCCTGTGAAAAAGTGGGCTCCAGAAAGTATGAATGGAAGAAGGAAAGTCTACTTATAAATCAGACTGGAGAAAAAGGTGTTAGCAGAGTGAATAGAGGATGACTTAAAGATGACTTACAGTGAAGCTGTGACCACAGCCTACCTGCAAACAAGTGGGGGGGGGGGATGAGAATAATTCAGTCAATACTGGTGAACAAAGGACTCCAAAGCATGGAAAGTATAACCTTTCTGACTCTTATAAAGTTTTCCTACTATGGTGTCACATATTTCCTTTCTATTTATTTTCCACTCCCAAAAGGCCCAGGAACATCTTTGAGCTTTTCTTAGTACATTATTACATGTTGTGAGGAGGAGTTAATTTCTCTGATTTTTTTTCTCTTTCCACTTGTAAAAAAAAAAAAAAGGGAACACTTTAAGCTAAGTTCACTTGGAAAATACACCTTTGGAACAGAACACAAGGCTTCTCTTTTGTGTTAACAACACCTTCCTGCTCCCCATCTAGGTCTCTTGATGTTCTGCTTGGCTTAATGTAACTGCTTTGCTGCTTCAGCTGCCGAAATGAATCTGTTTTAGTCATGCATGGTGCTGTGGCTTCATACCCAGCTGGATCCAGCAGTTAAACATTCAGCTGTAGACCCCCACCTCCCACCCCCCTTGCTAGTGTGATTTGGGAATAAGGACTTTGAAGTCAGTGGAATATTACTGCTGTAAACGCAGGCTCAAATGTAATGACTGTAGCTTATTTCAGAATCAACATCAGGTATCTGAATGCATTTATGAATATGAATTCACCCTTCTTTGAAGACAAGATTAATTTACTTGCCTTCATAACCATAGACACAATCCATCTGGATATTTTCCTTCACAGGCACAACTAAATGAATGGGAGCTGTTCAAATTAAATCTTTGGATTTAAAAATATTAAAAGGGCACCAGGTGAAGAAGGGTTGGCAACACTGTCTAGGCAAACAATTTGAAAATGCAACAGTAGCATATAATTCATTGTCTGTGGTCCAGATGATTGTTGGAGTCCAGTTTCTTTTGTGCCACAGCCAACATAGCTAATAGTCAAATATAGCGGAAAATATAATCCAACAGTGACTGGACCACAGATCTCCTGCCTGTGATATGTATCATTGAACTTCTATCTTTATGCAATTCATGTTGCTTTGATTATATTTTTCATTTATCTCATTATGCATGTATTATATAACTACCTGATAAACATTTAATTATGACTAGATGCTCCATTCTTTTATACTAAACGTCCCTCTCTACTTTTAAAATTGTGAGATATATATAAAATGTTTTAAATTGTAAGGTACCTTTGATATCTCTCACCACAAAGACAAGCAATACATCCAATATTTTCCATTTTTTGGACATATTTTTAAATGTCCATTGTACTGCTGAATGAATATGGAAGTGATGGGATTGTGCCTAAATAACTGGGACCAATAATGTGGAATAGCCTGCTTATCCTACTTATCCCTTCTAGGTTATAGGGAACAAATATAACAGCGTGTGGGCTATCAAATTTTGTATTCTAAGTAGCTAAGAGGCAAGTGCATCTGCTATTTTGCAAAGTTGTTTTGTTCATAGATAAAAATATAAAAGGTTAAATGAGTTCCTGTAGGAAGGCTATGTCAGAGGATGTGTCCATATTAGCAGATTAAATTCACAGTTATAACAAAATATGCAGCTTACCTGCTGCAACGCCACGATGGGCCGTCCGGACTCCAGCAGCCTCCCCGCAGCTTTCTCACAGAAAGCTGTGATACTTTCATGGCACATGTGGTAAGGTGCTTATCATGTAGGACGGGGCAGCCAAGAGGAGCTGAGCTGCAGACTCAGCTCTCATTCGCTGTTCTCACCATACTGCCTGGACTGGCAGGAAACTTCAAATTTACCTGATGCTGTGGAGTGAGTGCTCATCATTCCAACAATAGCTAAATCCACAGTAGCAGTGGCATAATGAGTTGCAGCTACGAAATACAGTATAACGCATCAGGTGTAACGCCCACACCCCGACTGTACTTCAGAATGTGTAGTATTCCCAAGTCCGGATGCAGTCAGAGTGTGTTATGTATTTGAAGTTCTTAACTAGGGATTTTGACAGTTTAAGTACTGAAAAATGTTATTTACAAAACAGTTTTAAATGATTTTGAATTGTCTGCACTGGCCCTTATTCCGAACTATATTCTGGAATAAGGGCCTGGTGTACACACGATAATATAGGGCATGCAGGACCTGACATGTTGATTACAGGCCCCTACTCCAGAGAATAATCCAGAATAGGCCCCAGTGTAGAAAGGGCAAGTCATGCGTATAGTTCATAAGATAGCATTTTAGCTGCCTGTGCACAGACACACAGAGAGAGACTCTGTTGACATGGTCGGCTTGAGTTTCACTGCAATCTGGAATTATTTAATATTCAAAATACTCCCCAAAATTTGCAATAAGGATGTTCAGGTGTTTCATATTTTTCTTCTTTCTTTTTATTGTCTGACTTAAAAAAATAATAATAAATAAAAAGTGATCAAATATCCAATCAATTTCATATGTTGAAGTGCTAGAGTAAGAAGTGCCAGAGTAAGAAATAGTATGAACAAGCTCCATACTACAATACTCTCTTGGAACAGGATCTTTGATGAGCCAAACTATGTGAGTGGATGGCATGAGGGGCAGCGGTGGGTTTTGCTGAACATGGGTGCATGAAGGAGGGAGGGGAACAACAATATTTGATGCAGTGAAGTTATACTGCTGCTCAACTGTAATCCATTCTGTCCTATTGCCAGTTTTATGAAGGAATGCTTTTTTAAAATCTTCTTTTAAATTATCTCTCTGTAGCTTTTGCAGTGTATTTAACCAAATATGTTTGTGAATGCTGTCTCCACTGAAACTGTATTATCTGTTCTACTGGAAGGAAGGAAGGAAGGAAGGAAGGAAGGAAGGAAGGAAGGAAGGAAGGAAGGAAGGAAGGAAGGAAGGAAGGAAGGAAGGAAGGAAATGAGGCAAGCAAGCAGGGCTTAAGAAGATTTGATTTCTTTGATGAAAACTAAACCACTACAACAATGCTGGATGCTTCCCCATCCTTGGGACAAAGAGCCTTTTTACACTAAGTGAAAAGGTGAAGATGGGGGAATCTCCAGTCTCATCCTCAGGGCAACTGAGATCTGCCACATCACCTGACATGCAAGCATGCTTGTGTTGCATCTGCACTGGAAAGAGCTGCTTCTTTACCAGAAGGGGCTCCACGTGTGCAGGAGTTCCCTCTGTACTAAAGGCAGGGCTGAGTAAGGCCTGCATGCTTCATTCACACCTCTGTGCCACCTCTGCTCACCATGGCAACAGCATCGTGAAGGCACACTGGTGCCATTGCCACAGAAATGTGATTGTCTCCTTAATGGAGGTGATTCGCATCCAAGATGGCCTCAATGGCAGATCTCAGGACAAAGGCAGGTTTACTTTGATCACTTTTCATTTCTATCACTACCAAAAGAAGCAAGAAGAATTATGTACGGGACTGGGAACTGGTAAGATTGATTCCTAGGACACATGAGGGTCACAGAGTTAGGCCAGACTGGAATTCAAGGAACTTTGGGACTTATAAAATATGAAAGATGAGGCTCCTAAACATAATGGACGCCTGTTCAAGCTACTACCTGCAGAACTCTAGCGTCATCTCTTGTATATTCACTTGTACAGATTGTGAAGGCATTACAAACCCTTTCTCCAATTGTTGCTGAAGAATCTACACCCTGTGGGGAAGTTTGCACTTTGCTTACCATCCCTTGGAAGCAAAGGGTGAACTTGCCCTTCCGCGTACTAAGCCTCCACACTTGAACTCTCCCCCACCACGTCTGGAACCTACCTGAAATGCGAATGGTTCTCCGGGCATTGCCATCTTCTGTCACTGATGCCAGTACCACCATGCATTTGCCAGTGCCTTCCTCAGGGCAACTGAGAGATACTGCACTATGCCCTTGCTTGCCACATCACATGACATGCCAACATGCTGGTGGGTTGCATCATGTGATGCAGAAACACTAGACAAGCTGTGGATAGGCTTGCCCAGATACTTACCTGCTTTGATACACATCAAAGTAAGTGCACGCTTGATGCATTTAAGTGTGCACCATGCGTAGTTGCCCATGGGGGAGCTTCTGCATGGAAGGAAGTATTTCTGGTTAGGAAATAGCTCCTTTATGTGCAATTCATGAATGTTCCATTTCGGAGCTACGGGACAATGTGCAGAAAGGCCCCTTGTCATCCTACTTACCTTTATTTAACAGAAAATGTAAGTTATACCTTTTCTTCCAACAAGGTACTTATATAGTTGTAAAAATATGCATGCTTCTACTTTTATTTAATAGATGAGTAGGTTAAAATTAGGATGAAATAAGATTACATTCTAATAGACTGGTAGATTTACCCTCTCTCCATGAGCATTCTTAGGTGTGGGTTTGTTTGTTGTTTTGTTTTGCTTTGAAATGGCTGCTCCTTGGGCAAAGCTTTACTGCAGCTATGCTCATCTGTTATAGTAAAACAGGTAAAGATGTCTTACTCATTCTTTGCACTGGCACCAAGCCCCTGAAACTACATCAAAAGCTTTCAAATACAAACCATTAAGGTGCCATTCAAGCAACTTCAAACAATGAGTCTGGCTCCAGACAACTCTTGCTTAAACCCTTTTAGTGAAAGAAGCCAATCCAGTGACATCAAGATGATCTTCCTTGACTGACATCTGAGGGGGAAAAAAACTTAAGAGATGTGTCACGCACCTTTTAGCTTGAGAGATGAATATGTCCTTTAAATATAATACAGTTGGCTGCCATGAGAACTTCTTTTGCATGGGATTGTTAACATACTGGAGCAAAGAAAAGATTGGGATAACAGAAGTCTTTCTTAAGCCAAAAAGAGAGAAAAGAAAGAAAGAAAGAAAGAAAGAAAGAAAGAAAGAAAGAAAGAAAGAAAGAAAGAAAGAAAGAAAACTATGTCCTCAACTATGGCACAAATTTACAGTGCAATGACTGGAGTAAACTTTCCATATATTAAGTTTAGAAAAGGATGAGAGGTAATCTAAAGGCCTCAGTATTCTTCAAGCAAAACTAGAAGTTCCAGGACAATCTAATTTAAAAACAAGTGTGCTGTATAGTGAAATCAAGGTAACAACAAATATGAGAAGGTATTCAGCAACAATGCCAAACTTCAATGATATATATAAGTAACAACAACAGAAAACAACACTGTAAGAAAAAGAAGTCAATCAAAATAGTCACAGAAACTGAATTGCTGTCCTTTCCCAGCTACTACCTTTTGTGGGTTTCAGCTAACTTGGGACGTTGGGACAGTGCATATGTGATCCACCTCTTTAATTTATCCCTCCGTCCCTTCTTAGCTCTATGCCACTGAAGAATATTATTTGAATGTAGCCTCCACCCTCCTCTGTTTACTCTTCCTGTCTGGATTTCTCCCTTCCTTCAACACAACCCCAGAAAGGGGTAAAAGATTCCCCATTTTGTCAAGCTCTAAAAGCCAGGCAGGAAAAAAACACTCACCCATGTCCCCTCCTAATGGCTGCAAATCGTTCTTTACAAAGAAGGGTCTGTTCCAGTTTTTTCTACTCATTGGAGTGGCTGCTATGCCACCCATTTTCTACTCAATGGGTGGCTGCAAACTTGGGAAGAATCAGGAAGTTGAATAATGTTTTTAAAAAGCTGCTTGTTTATTATTTTGGGTGTTTAGAACAGGATCCAAAGTACAGGGGCCTTGTCCCAGGGAAGGATGTTGTAGAATGGTTTGGGCGTCCACACCTTGGGATGCCCATAGCAAGTGAAACATAGTTGGTGCTTAGCTACTCACCGGAAGAGGTTTTGAATGGAGCCTGTGGCACCGTAATCTCCTTCTTAATGGTGGTGATTCACACTTAGCTGGTGTGTAGCTAAGCACTGGCTATGTTTCACTTGCTTTGGGCATCCCAAGGTGTGGATGCCTTCTGCGTGGAAGTTGTAGAATGGTTTGGGCATCCACACCTTGGGATGCCCAAAGTAAGTAAAACATAGCCGGTGCTTAGCTACACACCGGCTAAGTGTGAATCACCACCATTAAGGAGGCAATTATGGTGCCCAAGGCTCCATCCAAAACCTCTTCCACACAGAATAGGTACAGAATGGAGTATGACAAGCTGGACCCATTCCAGCTGTTAAGACAGTTGCAGCATTATGCATGTGGGGAACACGCTGGAACTCACAGAGCCACTTCTAGTATAGAAACATCTGTGCAGTACTGATGCTCCATGTTGAAGCGTTCCCAAAGTTCCCCACAGAGATACATGTGAATTTGCCCTTTGTCGGGGAGTGCATAGATGGCATCCAGATGTTTTCAAGTGGGATAGAGACTATCACTGGGCTTGATTTTAAACCTCTTTCAGCTTCTTAGTAATCAACCACCACCAGAAAACCCTGTGTAACCCACCTTATCAGTGCAATTGCGTCTTCAGAACTCCATGCTTGTGACTGATAATGTAACAAGTGCCACGATGCCCAGCGTTCCAGTAAGTGCCTGTCCTCTCTGAGGAGTAGCTTGGCCCTGTTAGGATGCTGAGTTCATGCAACGGCCAAGTGAATACTACAGTGTGGACACAGAACACTGGTAGCAAGCGTTTCAACAGTAAACTAAAACAAGTTTATTATTATACACAAGCAATACTAGAAAGAAAATAAGGTTTAGGTAGTTGTTGGTTTAAGTCTATGATTTTCTTAAGGTTACCAGCTTCCCAGCCTATCAGCTCCCCTTCTTAAAGGAAAATAGTTCCCTCTTTAAAAGACAAACCTCTCCACATTCCTCCCCCTCTGGCTTGCTCTGCCACAGCACAAGCCTAGCCAGTGTCCTAGAATGCAGCTCTAGATGATCACAAGGCCCAGTCCGTCCTTGCTTGACCGATCATCCAGCCTGGTCAGTTGCTAGTGAAGTCTCCCTCAGAGCCACAATCCTCACGATTGACTCCTTCAGAAACCACTCAGCCAAAAGACCAATGGTCAGCTACTGGTCCAGCTCCCTCAGGTTCAGCTCTCTTCTGTTCCCTTCAGCTCTTGTCCCAGCATGAAGACATAGTCTGCTGTAATCTGTGTTCCTTTATACCTTTTTCCCTGTGGCCCTGATTGGCTGTCACCTCCTAGGGGAAATTGCTGCAATAAAATGCTGCTGGAAACTCCTGCTAGAAACTCCTGTCCCTCCCCCTGATTGGTGGGAACTCCTGCTCTAGCCCCTCCAGCACTCAGATCCCCAGACAGCTTTTCCCTCCAACTACCATCTGCAGCCAATCATTGCAGCAGGGCTCGCACAGGATTTCCCGCCCTTTTTGCAGCCTCTGCCCAGGTCTTGCAACAAGCTGTTTGCAACAAGGCTTGCTATTGCAGCTTGCAAGAAGCCTGCAAAGACAGAAAGCAAAAGAGTTTGCAGCCTGTACCCAGAAACCGTCACAACAAGCTTCCACATTTTTACTGTGTCTTTGCTTGTTTGCTTTCTGAAGCCATTCTGCTTGTTGTTTTCCTATGGTTAAGTGCAGTTTTTAATAAAGATGGTCAAATGGGTATCTCAAAGTGCTCATAACTCTTTTCTTCTCCATTTTCCCCTGTGACTTCACATCCACCAATTGCACTCTGCCTTTGGACATTTGTGCAACCTACCTCAATAACCTTAAGACCCCAAGAGTGAACTGGAAAGAGTAGATCCCCAAACCAATGAGTCCCAGTTCATTCATTCCTTTGCACCCCAGCATATCCTGACCTGAAGTGGGTATGCTGCTTGTTCAGCTGTGGATTTATTTAAGGAGATCCACAGCAGGAGTGGGATACAGCACCATATCAGTGACCTATCCCAGTTCACCATTTCATGCAATGTGGACAAAGAATGGCAGGGGGAGTTGCAGTTCACACTAGTGTGTGGACAGGAAGGTTTTTTTGGGTGGGTGGGTGATCATCCATCATCTTCCTAGCAGTTTCTATCACCAACCTGATGTCAAATTCAAATCTGTTTGTTCAATTTTTCTATTTGAATTTGCACTTATGAATGCCGACATTCGTATGTGCCCATACGCATTGTTACACATCCCGCACATCTGTACACATCCGTACACGCCCATTTTCATCCTGTATTCATCCCATATGCAACCTGTTTTCATCCCATATGGATCCGTACAAATGCGTGCAGATGCAGGAAAGATGTGTACGTGCAAGTACGCATCATGTACGTACCCGTACACATATGAATGTCTGAATAATTCAAATGAATAAATTCAAAAATTCAAAATTGATTCAAATGTTTCATCATCATCATCATGGCTTGGCTTCGCGAACAAATATTTAAATTTGAATTTATAGACATTCAATTCAAATTCAAATGTCGAAATCTGAACGAATTCTATTGAATTTCTAATGTTTTGAATATTCGTGCACATCCCTAAATGGACAGATAAACCTCAGAGTTCTCCAGTTTTGCCCTTGGTGAGCCGTAATGTTATGACTTTGTGTCCTGGCTTCTCAAGTAACTACTTCTGATTGATGATAACGAGGAGGATGCCATAATGGACCATGGACTTAAGGGGCTAAACATTGACCTCGCTGCCTTGAAAGAGACCAGGCTCCTGTCAGACAGCAGTCTTAGAAAACAAGAGTACACCTTGTTCTTGAAGGGTATTTCACTGGAAGAACAGCAAAGCATAGTGTTGGCATTGCTGCAAAAAAAAAAAAAAAAAAAGCTAAATGCTCTGTGATTGTGCAAAGGCTAAGGATCAATTTTATGTAGATGTGAAATCTGTCATGAGAAGTGTTCCCACACCCAAGCATCTGTTCATATTTGGAGATTTCAGTGTGTAAGTCAAATCAGATAATGATTCACAGCCTGCTTGTATTGGTCACTTAGGCATAGGAAAAATGGATGAACAAGGGCAACACTGATAGAACTTCTCTCCTATCCTTGACACCAAATGAACCTCATCATCACAAGAAGATGGTCCCTGAGCTGTGTTCTCATTACCCAAAGTAATCACAGTGCAGATTGTGACAGTGGCCACTCCCTGATTGGCAGCAAAGTGCGCCTTCAGCTTAAATGTAATTCATTGCTCTGAGTGGAAAAATCACAGTCACACTGCTAAAAGAGTGATCACTCATTTGCCTGAGCACTTTGCCAATTCCAGTGAGCCAAGTACCTCCGGAACTGCCATAATAGCAATGCTGAAATGAGCAGGAAGTACATCTGCAGTGTGATCCAGCCTTGAGCCATGGATGCCTTTGGCTAAAGGGAGAGGCACACTCCAAATTGGTTTGAGGTTGGCATTGCAAAGCTGGAACCTGTCACTGAGGCCCTTCCAGTGGATTATAAGAGAAATCTTTCAATAGTAGCCCTGATTGCACTGAAAGAAGCTCAGAATGCCAAGTGGACTGCAAGATATTGTACCAATGACCATCTAGAACATCCAGCTGTCAGCTGACTGTAGCATTAACTGAGACGTGTATGATGGGATTAAGAAGGCTCTTGAGCCTGTCCCAAGAAAAACTGTGCCATTGCAGTCATCCAATATGCATTCATTACAGATAAGTGCAAACAAATAAAAAGGTTGGCTGAATATTATTACAATTCCCACTCACAGAAGAAGACTGTTACTGATTGTGTGTTTGCAAACATCAAAGACCTAACTTCATGAGTCTTCTCTAGACAAACTAAACAAGGCAGTGTCTACTTCAGTAGTAGAAAAGATCTGGGGATGGACCTTATTCCAGCTGATGTTGTCAAGGTGGGAAAACAAAATTAACATCACCACCTGTGTGTGATTCTTTATCAGTGCTGGGAAGAAGGTTCTATACCTCAGGATATGCACGATCCCAACATCGATACACTATATAAAAACAAAGGAGAACTGAGCAATTGCAACAAATGCTGGGGAATTTCCCTCTTGAACATTTGCCCAAGTGCTTTTCAGCGGGTTGCAGTTGTTATCAGCTGGGTGTATCCAGAGGTGCAGAGTTGTTTTAGAATTGGAAGATCAACTGAGGGCATGATCTCACTTCACCAGCTACAAGGGAAATGCCATGAGAAGAGATAGCTACTTCACACTGCTTTTATTGGCCAGGCAAAGGCCCTTGATACAGTTGAATAGAAAAGGCCTTTTCAAGGTATTACAGATGACTGGCTGACAACTTGGATTCATAACATTCTTCCAAGAACATATGTAAGGTACTAAGAATATAAGAATAAAAGAAGAGTTCTGCTGTACTGGGCAATGACCCATCTAGTCATCCTTTCTACTTTGATTTGGTCTAGTGGTTAGGGAGCCGGACTCTTATCTGGGAATACCAGGTTTGATTCCGCCCTCCCCCCTGAAGCCAGTAGGGTGACTTTGGGCTAATCACAGCTCTCTTCTGAGCTCTCACAGGGTGTCTGTTGTGGGGAGAAGAATAGAAAAGCTTTGTCAGCTGTTTTGAGTCCCCTTATATGGGCAAGAAAAGTGAGGTGGAAAAGCCAACTCTTCTTCTTCTTCTTCTTCTTCTTCTTCTTCTTCTTCTTCTTCTTCTTCTTCTTCTTCTTCTTCTTCTTCTTCTTCTTCTTCTTCTTCTTCTTCTTCTTCTTCTTCCTCCTAGGTGGGTCTGGGGGTGGGGTGGGGGCACTTTGCCTAAACCACAGCACCATGCAAACAGAAATTCCTAGTGCACTTGCTGGCCAGTATACCGACAGGTGCAGAATCAGTCTCAAGAGAATTCTGGGAAAACCTAGGTTAATATCTGCTTCACATATTAGCTATTTGGCACAAGTCAAATATTGACTAGTTTCTTTCACATGACATTTTCATAATGAAGATTAAAGAGTTGATCTTTATGGATTAAAAGCATTTTGAGATAGTCAAGGCAATATGTAATAGTTTTTTATGTGATTGCATTAGAAAACACACATTTGTGAAAAGACACACAGAAATCACAGCTTTTGTCCCATTTCTACCCCTCCCCCACTTTTCATTTTGAGTATAGCAGAAGAGGACAAATGGCCAAAGCTTAAACGAAAAAGACAGCCAAATGAGAAAATATTCTCTTCTTCCCTCCCCAGCCCTTATCTTATGCTTTCCTGTGAATAACACAACCTGAGTGAAGTAGAACACCAGTTCAGGTGGCAAATATGTTGGGTAATATGTCATCTAATTGTTGGCACGGCTGTGGCTTGAAAGGAACATTTATACATATGATATGGTTATGACCACAAGTTATAAAATTTTGGCAATGGGTCTTTGTACAAATATAGAAAAAATAGGTTTAAATATAAGGACACATCCTGAATTAAGGGTATTTCTGATTAGTAAAGGTCCAGTAATAGAAAACAAGAAACTATGGCCGCGTCCCCATGCAAGCTGCTTGGCTTTGATTGGGCTCGCATTTGAGCGGGTGTGAGATCAATTGCCCATCCCCGTGCCAGTAATGTGGGAATATTAGCTGCCCTCTCTACAATTGTCTTAGGGTGGAAAGATAAAGATAAATGGAACAAAG
>MTQE01000390.1:8015534-8028022 GCA_014337955.1 Aspidoscelis marmoratus
GGGGGGGGATCCCTAGGATTAATCATTCAGCAGGTATATGACAAATACAAAGATATCAGACTGAAATAACATGCCAGAACCGTACAAAGAAAGGAGGAAGAAAGATTGTCCTCTTTCCACTGCTCCAAAAGCAACAAATGATCTGCCAATTTTTTGGGGCGGTGTGGAGGAGGTGAAAGGGGGGCTAGATAATCTTGTTTTCCATCTTGCTATATGGATTTGCTCTATATGCTGTTGCATGTGACAACAATGTTAATGCAATCTAATGGTAAGGATGTAAGCAGCACACAATCAAGCGTTGAAGTTGCTAGGGCAGGCCTGCCTCAACATAATTACACTCACAAACACACACACACACAGAGAAGGGGGGTTCTTGTTGAAAATTTTGTACTTTGAATTAATATATAGTGCTTGTATTTTGTGTGCCTGACACATGGCTCACATACTACTGTATGTAGTACACATAGCAATTAATATTTTCGATAGGTTCTATAATGATGTTGCCTTCAATTCTTCCTTGAAAAAAGAAAGGATAGATTCTTTGGCCCTTTCCGCACTGGCCTTTATACTCAAATAGGAACATATGGTCCATATGTTAATGCAGAGTGTGCAGATAACACGCCACTGTTCTGGGGGCTTCTCTTACAGTTATAGGACAGAAAATAAAACAAAAGTATGAGTACTTAAAACTCTTTAGACGTCCTATGACTGCCTTTGTGCTGAAAAGTCCTTAAGACCGAAGGAAACTGATTTAACTGTCTGGATGCAAATAACCATCTTCAAAGTTGGGAAGAATCACTGTTTGCACATGCCCTTCCCATGTGTTGACATTGTATCTGTATTATTCATATTATGCCTCAGATTCAGCTTGGCATTAGATGTCCAAAATGGAACTGAAGAGCCATCAAGAACTGTAGAGTGATGACTTCCCATAGCATTGCTCATACTACTGTTATGTCTGTAAATATCCCTGATTGTCAATTGTGCCAGTTTAATGTTATACGCTAATGTCAAAACATTTGTTCTCTTTAGATTTCATACTTGAAATGTGTGTGTGCATGCTGAAGACTTAGAACAACTATTACAAATACTGTGCCATCGAATCATTCCATTGAAGATCATAGGGTACACGGAATAATTTATCTGTTTCTGTAGTGATAACAAGGAGCATGCATGCAAATCAATGGGATTTGCCAGTCTTTGTGGTCTTGCATGCAATTTTATAAAGACAGGGCCACTCATGTATCTTTCTGATGGAGCATAACTAGGGATGCGCACAAATACTCGTAGCATACAAAATTCAGCTGAATTCGGCCAAATTTGGACATTTGAATTTGAATTGAATGTTGGCACGTTGGAGATTGACATTTGAATTCAAATTGAATGTTTTGATACATTCTTATGAAGCTTTGTTATGGATTCGTATGGGATTCATGTGCAATTCATGTGCAAATTTCAATCAAATTTGTATTGAACATTCGTATTGAATTCAAATCCTACTACATTCAAAGGGGATCTATTCAAACGGGTACAATTTTTTCCCATTTGATTTGATACAAATTAAATTAAAAAAAAATGTGCACATCCCTCAGTATAACATCCCAAAGAATGTGGGTTCATAATTAGGAATTCCACATTCCCAGGAGTGGTTATTTGTGTCTCATTTTTATTTTGTTTCTTCCACACTTTATTTCGGGAGTACTGCATGGCTTATTTGATTGAGCTAAATTTGGATAATTTGACTCCGTCATTCCTCCAGAGGAATTTGAGCAATAAATTCCTATTAGAACACTTTCACATTTAAAGCTGTCAGACAGGGGTATAAACCACATCCTTGATGAGAATTTTGAGGAACGATAAACAGAAGAGTGATTTATCAGCCCCATTCCATAGTTAATAAGAGACCTGAAACTGTCCCAGCATGTTTGGCCCATCCCCGGCCATTCCCAGCTCTACCAGAGGGAAAGCATTCGCACACTCTCCCTCCATGACAGCTGGGCCCCTCCCCCAGGCTCCCCCACTGGGTCCTGGGGAGCCAGAGGTGGGGAGGCCTGTTGGGTGCCTTCCCTGGAGTCCCGCACACTCCCTGGGTCCAGATCAGCTGCCTGGGGCCGGCAGGACCCCCACCCAGCACCCCCCAAACCATCCCAGGGGCATGCATGTGTGAACAGGGCTTACCTGTTTGGCGTGGGGCAGCAACTGGGGTGAGGAGGCCGGTTGCACTTTGCACATGCATGCTGCATGGTCCCTATTGGCCAGGCACACGCTTGGCTTCAACTGGCCTTCTGAGCAGGCGTGGGTACCTAGCCAATCAGGGACTGTGCAGCGCACATGTGCATAGTGCAGCCAGCCTCCCTGCCCCAGTTGCTGCCCCGTACCAAAGAGGTAAGCCACGTTCATGCATGCAAGCCCCTGAGGTGGGTTGGGGGTGCTGGGTGGAGGTCCTGCTGGCCCCAGGAAACTGATCTGGAGCTGGGGAGTGTGTGGGACCCTAGGAGTAGGGTGGGGTGCTGGGTGGCAGTCCCACCACCCGCATGGGCCTGATCCGGGCTTCTGCAGCTCACACGACACCAGGAAGGCACCCAACTGGCCTCCCCCCCTGGCTCCAAGGGAACCAATGCGAGGAGGCCAGGGATGGGAGTTGTGAGTCTCGGGACGGCCATTCAGCCTGAACGCATCTAAGACATTTGACCATCTGCACGTAGGCAGGTAAAGGACACATTTGCAATGTTTCCTTTACCTGCCAGTGCAGATGGGAAAGTGTCTTAGCAGCATTTGGGCCAAAACGCTCTACAGCGTTTTAGCTGTAGTGCGAAGATGCCTTAGTTCAGGGGACTGCATTTGTTTTATGTTCTAGAGAACCAGTTGCCTACCATTCTAAATGCAAAGTAAGTTGGAAGGCTTCCTATGTCCACCGTGGTACAAGAGGCTGGGAACATTTATGTGTAAGATACCTAGATCTGATGAGTGATGTTTCCTTATTAAGAGAATGAGTGTATTACTAATGATTTTCCTAAGTCAGGTGTGTTCACAGGAGGTGAGTCAAAATATAGTTAAAATTACAGTAAAATTACTGTAGATCCCCATAGGAGTGGCTGCTGCTGCTGCTGTATATAACTCTGAGAAGGTCACTGGAAAGCTTACATGTCATTCATCAGAGCACCGAAAAAGAACTCTAATGGATGTCTCTCCTATTCAGTGCACTATCTGTCACCAGAGAGAGAGAGTACCCTATGGAACTTGCATTACACAAGCATTGTGCTAGAAAACACCTAATTCCAGGGCTTTCCAGTATAAGGCGGTCCCTCATTTGGGGGACCAGCATTTGGGGGGATGGGAACAAGCATCCTTGCTTTGGTGCACACACTATGTTTGCTGCACTCTGAGTTAGTTAAAGTTTGAACTAGTTTTTGAACAAGGTTTTTCTTCTGGGTTTGTGGAAGACTGATAGAGTAGGTAAATGTTTGACTAGTAACTAAGCTCAGAAAGGTTGCCAACTCTACGGGTGCATTCCCATACAAGATTAAATGCAAATCCAGTCTGTTTTCAGGATCATGCAATCCCATTTAAATTTTTATTCCTGGATTTTATGAAGACTATACTGCTAAAATCCGCAGAAAAAAAGTCCTCGGAAAAACTGTTCTCGGTCCCGCCTTGGAATCCCCTCTTCTCTCTTTGAACCTGTGCAGGAACCACAAACCTCCGTTCTCCTCCCACCCCTTACTGATTTGAAAGGGAAAGATGGCTTTTTGTCCTGTTCTTTTACTCAGCTGAATCTGTGCAAAGCTGCTGTCTTCCCGGTAACATAGTGAATTGAGGGAGTGCCCGATTTGAAAGGGAGAGTGCTTGCTTTGCCTTGTCTGTCATTTTGCTTGTGCTGGATTTTAGTTTCTGGGACAGCTTTGTCTTCTGCTTCATGCTGCCTGGCAACGCTGGAAAACTCCATTGTGTTGAAACTGTATGAGAGCAAAAGAGAATGAAACAGTATATATGGAAAGGACAAGGAAACTAAAAAAACACAAATACAAAATGTGCAGGAATATAACTGTAAGGGGAAGAAGTGATGTTAAGTACCTGGTTTGGTGAAAACGAAGGAGGAGACAAAGTTGCAGGAAATAATTTTAATAAGGGAAAACCCAGTTAAGAGTCAAAGCAGCAAGGAAGCAAGGGGGAAAAGATCAGAGGGGAGGGGGAGACATGAAAGGCATCTCACCCAAGGAATATTCCCCAAGGCATCTGCAAAGTTCTACCATACTGAAAGATCAAATAGGTCTTGGGAGGCAGAAAGTCCCAGGAAGTTCTCAGGGGAAGACTGCCTTCAACCACCATCGTGCTCCTTGCGTCCGCCTCACCTGCCAAAAAGGACACAACCGGGAATTGCGCTTTTTATGTTCTTGAATCATAATTGAATTGTGATATCATTCCTTGAGACTGTTTTGTGGCCCCTTCTTTTCCTCACTGCATCAATGAGGATGAAGAGGTCCATGTTGTGGCGGTTCTTCGATAACTGATCCTAAACATTCTGCTCAGCCCAAATACTGAGAAAGGTCCAGTGTCATTTCAGGGTGTGAGAAAACTCCACAAAGATATAGTAGTTGACGTGGATGAGGGATTGATAGTGTGCAAAATGGCAACAGGTGTAGCAAATTTTCAGATGTTCCTTCCCATTGCATCCTCCCACACACATAGAACAAGGAATCACAAGCATCCATAGTTTTGGAACTATCAAATGTGGATATTCAAATGTATGAATAGGAGCAGACTACATCTCTGGTTTCCAGTTTGGTCTAGTGGTTAGAGAGCCAGACTCTTATCTGGGAATACCAGGTTTGATTCTGCCCTCCCCCGTGAAGCCAGCTTGGTGACCCTGGGCTAGTCACAGCTCTCTTCTGAGCTGTTACAGCCCCACCTACCTCACAAGGTGTTCTGTTGTGGGGAGAAGAATAGAAAGCTTTGTCAGCTGCTTTGAGCTCCCTAAAATGGGTGAGAAAAGCAGGGTAGAAAAGCCAACTCTTCTTCTTCTTCTTCTTCTTCTTCTTCTTCTTCTTCTTCTTCTTCTTCTTCTTCTTCTTCTTCTTCTTCTTCTTCTTCTTCTTCTTCTGATTGCACCCTTACTGTTCATTGTAGTTTTTGTTGGCTACTGTCAAGAGGCCATATATGTTTAAGGATTATGGGGTGATTCAAAAGATGAGTGGATTGGTTAGTTTCCTAAACTTATGTTACTAAGATCTTTGTTGGTAGTGGAAAATAAATATTTCCATGTGACAGTATGGATACCAAGGGGGATCACCTGAAGGGACCTTGCATTAATAAACAGGGCAGAAGGAGGGACTGCCATAAGGCAATACCTGTTGAAAGCTGTTGTCTCTTTGCTTTACAGCTGCCAAGAAAGTGAGATTTGTGTGGAGAAATGTCAGAATATATGTGTCAAAAGAAGAATCTCTAAAAAGGATTTAAAGACATATAATGCCCCCAAATCAGAATTTTTTGCTTACCCCCACAAAAAAACCCCTTCTAGATAACTTTTCAGCTAGCACCAACAAATAGAAACACCAAGTTTTAAGCAAGGTAGCATTAAAGTAATTTTTTCTTCAAGTTCATTCTTGTCATGATAATGACAGTGACTTTTCTTACTCACTCTCTGTTAACATTTGGCTGGTCTCCCTTCATTCATTTAGATAATTATCTACACATGTACCATCCTACCAAAAAGCAATTCCATAAATTTCATGGACAGTTAATCACTACTGTGCGACTTAGGACATGAAATAGACAAATAACATTTTGTAATGCTTTCTTTCTTTTTTAAATTTGAAATAATTAGACATCTATTGTGGATGGTAGAGGAAAAACAAGATTCTGACAAGCCTTGAAATCTGGGTTTGAGTGGAGAAGTACCACAGTATATTCTGATATAAATATAAGGCATTTTCACACGTACCATAGCAATCAAGTAAAGACCCCATCAAATGGCCTTAGAAGGATCCTGCTTGTCCCCCCAGACTGAAAGATGTACTTAGACATCCATTCTAATAACCACTGATACATCTGTCATCCTTCCTTAAAGCCATCTAGGCTGGTAACTGACAGCAAATACCATAAACCAATGACCCTCTGGGTGAAGAAATATTTCCCCTCGTCTGATCTGACTCACCTACCCATCATCTTCATTGAGTGCTCCCTGGTTCTGGTGTTGTGTGATAGAGAAAATTTTTCTCTATCCACCTTTTCTATACCATGCATGATTTTATATACTTCAATCAGGTCCCCTCTTAAACGCTGTCTTTCCAGGCTGAAGAGGCCTAGATGTTGCAGTCTGATTTCATAGGGGACATTTTGTTGCCCTTTTTGTCACCGTTACCAGTTCCACAATACCTTTTTAAGGTGTGGTGACCAGAACTGTAAACAATGTTCCAAATGTAGTTTCATCATAGATTTATAAAGAGGCAAAATAACACTTGCTGACTTGTTTCTATTCCCTTCCTAATTATTCCCAGCATTAAATTAGTTTTTTCTGCCGCTCCTGTGCACTGGGCTGACACCTTCATTGAGCCGTCCACCAGAACCATGCTATCCCTTTCCTGGTACGTTGCAGAAAGCTCAGCACCCATCAGTTTATAGACATAATTAGGATTCTTGGTCCCAGTGTGCATTCCTTTGCACTTATTAAGATTAAAACTCATTTGCCACTTGGTTGTCCACTCAGCCAGTGCCAAGAGATCCCTCTGGAGCTCTTCATAATCTCAGTTTATACTTTCCTGAATAATTTAGTCTCATCGGCAAACTTTGCTATTTTACTATGTACCCCTTCTTCTAGATCATTGACAAATAAATTAAAAAGCATTGATTCCAATACTGAACCTTGGGGGGGGGCACTTTTTACCTCTTTCCACCCTGAGAATTGGCCATTTATTACTACTCTCTGCTTCCTTTCCTTAAGCCATTCACTAATCCAGGATAGAACTTGTTCTTTTATTCCATGACTAATGAGTTTATTCAGTAGCCTTTGATGTGGGACTTTGTCAAAAGCCTTCTGAAAGTCCAGATAGACAATGTCAATTGGTCCACCTTAATCCATATGTTTATTGACACTCTCAAAGAATTCCAGCAAGTTTCTAAGGCATGATTTACCTTTGCAGAAGCCATGCTGACTTTTGTTCAACAATGCTTGCTCCTCCATTTTCACACTAATTTTATATTTAAGGCCCATAGTTCTTCTTGTACTCTTTCCAATAACCTGAAATCTGCCAATGGAAGCTATTTAACTTCTAAGCACTTATATACCTAAAATAAATATACATATGCATGCTATGCTAATTTTATATCCATTCATAAGTTTTCATATATACATGAACATTTTGCTTTTAAGAACTCTGGTGCTATTTTTACTTCATCAGCTCCTGTATCAATTTGGCCTTTTCTCACCCATTTGACTCAAAGCAACTGACAAAACTTTCTATTCTTCTCCCCACAACAGAACACTGTGTGAGGTAGGTGGGACTGTGAGTGCTCACAAGAGAGTTGTGACTAGCCCAAGGTCACCCAGCTTTCTGGAGGAGGGTGTAATCAAATCCGGTATTCCCAGATGAGAGTCCGTCTCCATAACCACTAGACCAAACTGGTTCATCTCTGTTATCTCAATGAAAATTACCCCGCTCCTAGATCCTGAAGGGACCCATTTCCAGTCAGGATGGTAACGTAGATCAAAGGCATCACTATCCCCACAAACTATGTTATTGGTTTGGTTGCTCCCTCCGCTTGCAGAATACTTAAGAGGGTTGTTGTTGTTGTTTTAAAAGAAATCCTACAAGATCTAGCAACATGAATAATATCACATCTAGTTTGGCTCTGAGCTCTTTTGCATACTTGGCAAAACAATTAATCCTGCCCTGATGCATAGCAATATTCTGCTGAGTTTATGATCAGATATATGATCAGGGCCAATGGAAGCAGAGAAGTTTAACTTTAAAGAACAATGGATGTAATGAACCTAAATTTATTTCAATTAAGACAAAATATTTCTGCTCCTGGCATTAACTCAGCACTGGATCATGGTGGTCTTTATGTTGCTACAGTCTGTGCTTTTGTGTACGATGGTTGTTATCTATATATTTCATTAGAACTAAGCCCATTCAATCAATTATGACATGTCTGCTCCGTTTCCAAGATGCAGCAGTAAGCCTATGTACTTTCCTTTAAGCCTTTTTTCCTAGAAGCAAAACAACATTACAAAGGCTTTACATGGAGGTCGCATCGCTCTAAGATATGGGTGCTATAAAATCAAGGCATCTGTAATATGTCCATTTATATGTGAGCCAGAAATCAAATCTGACTGTATTTTAGTGTTTTGTTTTGTTTGTTTGTTATGGGTTGGGATGTGCATGAATGGGTTTTTTTGCATTCAATTTGTATCAAATCAAAGGTAAGAAAATTCATATTTGTTTGAGTAGATCCCTTCAAATATAGTAGGACTCTATTCTATACAAAAGTACTCGTATGAATATCTGATATGGGGTGTTTTTCCTCTGTCAGAAAGTACCCATTTTTGCACCCATGAAGGACCCATTTGGGTGTGAGCTGGATGTTCCCATTTCCACCATGGCACCCATTTGGGACCAGATTGTTTCGACTGCCACTGGGGAAATCTGGATCAAATGGGTACTTTCTGGCCTTTAATCCAGATTTTCTGTAGACCCCATTAATGGGGTCTACAATGGGGTCTTCAGGCAGAAAATCTGGATTAAAGGGATCCTGTTTCCATGCTTGTGTGGCAATGGGGTCTAGAGGAGGCTAGGGGGAGGGGCACCCATGGGGGGGAGCCCCAAAACCTAAGCTTTGAAGTCATTTCGAAGTCATTTTGAAGTCACTTTGGAGTCTGTGCAAAATAGCTCTGGAGCATCTTTGAAGTCTGTGCTGATCTTCAGAGTGAACTTCAGAGTGAACTTCAAAGTGACTCCGAAGACACTCCGAAGTCACTTTGAAGTCACTTCGAAGTTCACTCCGAAGATCAGCACAGACTTCAATGGAGCTGTTTTGCACAGACTTCGAAGTGACTTTGAAATGACTTCGAAGCCACTTTGGAGATTGCCCCCCCTGCCCCCCCAAACACCTGGGGTGACAAGTAGACCCCTCATGGGTAGATCTGGATTTCCAAATGGGTGCTCCAGTGTTTCCACAGCAGGGAGGCTAGCACCCATTGCTATTGGGTGCTAGACCCCCCATGGAAACACATTGGGTACTTCCCTTAATCCGGATCTACTAGATCCGGATTAAGGAATGTACCCATTCCTTAGATCCAGATCTTAGATCCGGATTAAAGGAGCATGGAGGAAAAACACCCATGAACGCATATATATCCAATACATATCCCGAAAGATATCCACTCTGAAAGTGTTAAATCCGCCCTGAATCCACTTTGAATCCACTCTCAAACCATGTCAAATGCAGATGTGATTGGTGCAGCCACTTTCCCACCTCCCCATTTCACAAATGTTCTGAAGCATTGATTCAAATGTTCCATAACATTCGTATTTGTTCGAAAGTCAACATACAAATGTCATAACATTTGATTTGTATACGAATGTCCGAATTCATACGAAAATTGAATCTTACAAATATTCATGCACATCCCTAGTTACAGGCTGTGGAAACTCAGTGTGATTTTTCAGCATTTCCCCCCAGCCAAAATGTAGCAGCATATATAAAAAATCTTTTCCTATTAGCCATTGCCTAGAAGTGCATTCTTGCTGAATTAGCCCTTAGTCAGGAATGTGGCTTCTCATTGCATGATTTCCTGCTGACTGTTTTATCTATCCTGGATTATCTCCAGAGCAAACGTCTTTTATGAAACTTTTATTGCAGAGCCTCTTGAGAACAATGCATGCCTCCTTAAAAGGCCCTTGGAATATTTTAAAATCTAAATTTCTTTGCCTCCCTAAGAATGGAAAACCCCTTGGCTGTACCCAAATGACATGTCAACCATTTTGTCCAAAGGAAACCCTACAATGCTGTGTGTGGCTCTCACCCAAAGGCATGGCTCCAAGTCCCATGTTTCTTCCAGGGACAGGTAGAGGGCTCTCTCCAGTCAAATAATCTCACTTTTTAAAACTGCTTCAAGATTTGTCTTTTCCTTGGAAGAGGATCAAAAATGAATGATCTTTCTGACTCTTGTGGTTGGATTCAAAACTATTTTGGATGCCACGCCAGTAAAAACTGAAAGGGCTATTTAAAACTTGGATTCATCATTCCTGCCAGGTGCTACAAAGCATACTGTTCCACTCCTTAAGGGCTTTTCTCCATGCAAACAGAAGCCTTTTCCCCTGAAAAGTGGTTGTAACTGCTGTCTTGAGACTAATCTTTTGATCAATCTTGTCCACATTAAGCTAGAAGTTAAGATTCATTGCAATCTCATTCCAAGAATGCATGCTTCAAACTGATACTGTTTTTTTGTATTTGTTAAGTTTGATACCAGAGGACTGACTTTGGTTAAATAAATGCAGTTAATGGTCAACCTTTACTCAAAGTGGGGAAGCCAATGGCAATGTGAATGAGTAGACTCTGCTTATCTGAAATCTTACTGTTAAGTGAATGAGAAATTGACTTTTGGTAGATGGTGTGAATTATTTTTGGAGCTATTTCTCCAGGACACAGAAGATAATGATGATGTTGATGATTGTAATATATATCTATTTATAGTGTTTATATCCTGTGTGTTCCCCAAGGAGTTCAAGGCAGCACATCAATCTTCTCCCTTCTATTTCACCTTTGTAATGCCTCGAGGAAGTTTTCAACTGAGGTCATTCAGGACAGAGTGTGGATTCACATCCAAGAATTCCTAGATGCTGTCCCAGCACTCTAAGATACACTATGCTGTCTTTTTCTGAATTCTCCATGGATGGGAATTTTCTAAAAGGATTATTATTGACCATCAGAATATTTTTTTATCCCAATTTGTTAGCACTGACAGCAGATCCTTCCTGCCTGTTGCCATATGAACTGCCTCCTATTTGCTGGAGTCAAGAGCTGCGTTCAGATGCTGGTTACTTATTCCACAATATTTGGATATTCTGGAATATCCATGTTTATTCTGGAATGTTCAAATAGCGTGAAATAAGTAACCAACATCTGAATGCAGCCCAAGAAGGTTTTAGTTTTAGATATTTGATAAATTTGTAATTGAAGCTATATATCTTGAGGTATGCATATGTGAGCGAGACTGATGCACAGTCAGGGCCAGTTTGGGATGGGTGCTGGTGCACCCACACAGCACCCACCCCAATCCATTTCCCCATCCGGCCCTGCCTCCGCTGGCCCGCATGTGAGCGTATGTGCAGGGCCTCTGAGAATCTGACCCTCTATGGGTCAGATTCTTTTTTAAAACATTCCACCTGAAAGCAGATCTTTGAGATCCGTTTTCCAGCGGCACGTGCGGAAAGGCCCTAAAGCTTCATCCAGACAGCACTTACTTAGGCTGTTTTTCCACTGGTACTAAAAGTACCCATTAAGTACCCATTAATGGGTACTTAATGGGTACTTCTAGTGACAGTGGAAAAACACCCTTAATCTGCTCATTTAATTTGACATGTAAAAATAATTCTTGTCCATCTCTAGGTTATACTCATAGCACAATTGGTCAGCACAGGCTTCAGAATATGTTGCTTTTAGGAGTTTTGCTACAGCTGAAATAATAACAATAAAGTCTCCGTCCAAAACAGTTTTCATTAATAATGTATCTTTTGTTGCTTTTTTCAATCTCCCCCCCAGGTTTTCTTAAATAAATAGGTTTAATACTGCTGATGTACAGTAAGTAAATTTGGCATGTAAAAACTAACTTCCCCTACTTTTGTCATTGTTCATATGGTACTGCCATCTTGTGTTCAAAGTCTTTCTGTATCACTGAGGAAAATACCCCTTTCAATGAAGCATTAAAAAACTTAGTGCAACAAGCATTTCTTCATCAACAATTACCATATAAAAAGTCATGCCATGTTTTAATGAATACTTTTATTTAAGCAAACAACTTTGGAGACACACACATACAATTAAATATGCACCTTAAGTGTTGTGTAACAACAGCAAAAGACAAACATTATTATCATATGTACAAATTCATGAGGGACATATTTGCCTCCCACAATTAGTTGAATTTTAAAAAGCTTTCAGTAAAACACATGCTGCTTCTTACACACAGCATTTTCTCTTTCTCTTTCTTAAAGCCAAATAAATGCATGTAAGTTATTTTCCTTTGTTTCTTTTTAAAATTATTATGATTTCTTGTGGAAGACTCACCTATATTAGTGGCGGTAAAGGAGAAAATATTAAATTAAGTTATAAATTTAAATTATAAATATTGCATTTCAGATATGATAGTGCCATTGCAACCTCCCAGGCCAGTCCAAGAGGATGAATATAATAGAACTCCCAATACAGTTGGGATCTGAGGAGTTAGAGCAGTGGTTCTCAACCTGGGGGTCGGGACCCCTTTGGGG
>MTQE01000390.1:8031368-8042778 GCA_014337955.1 Aspidoscelis marmoratus
ACCGGTCAGATAGTGACTGTCACCTTCGTTCAGAATATATGCTATGACTTGCCTGGCTTTCTAGTTAGGGTGTGTTATATGTGTGCATCTGTTACAGACTGAGTACAAACATTTCCTTCCATGCTGAAATTGAAAGCTCATATCATCTGTTGAAGGACTCTGATCTAGTCAGAGAGGCAATCTACTTTGGCTGCATATTCATGACATCAGCCTCAGTGCCAGATTGGGCCTAACTGACTGTCCCTGTTTCACAGAGCCTCAGGAAGAAGTTTGATGGCTCCACTTCTGGCCTTGAACTCTTTGCAGGGTGCTCAGAGGGCCTCCTCATTCTCCCTATGCAGGCACAGAGGACCACCATAGAAATGTGTTACATTTCATCCCTGTGAGGCCTTTGGAGATACTTTTCCACACACTAACATTTTCACAGATTCCAGGGCAATCGAAGTTGCTCCATGGGCCCCCATGCCCCTTCAGTGTGAGAAACTGTGGAGATGACCTAACTTCAGTGAATCTCCAAACTGCTTTGAAACCTGTGCTCCTTCCAAATCTGCTTTAATGGTTGCAGTAAGGATGTGCAAAAATATTTGTTAGGTTTGCAATTCATATGAATGCATGTGAATTGGAATGTTTGCAGGTGAATCAAATGGGGCCTACATTCACCCACAAATTGAATGTATCCAGCTTTCATTGGAGCTTCGTGGAAGGTCTGACAAAAGACAGATCTGCCCAGCCCTGGCCTTGAATCACTCCTCCCTTCTTACCTATAAATCCAGCTGCCACCACCACCACATCATCTCCCAAGGTTCAACTAGGCCTTCTGGAGGTGCATATGCATCTGGAGAGGCCACCTGTCCAATCAGGAATTGCAGGAGATCTCACATGATTTTCCACAATTCCTGGATGGGAACAGCCTCTCCAGCTGCACACATACCTCTGGAAGGCCCAGTGAGCCTCAGAAGAGAACATGCTGCAGTAGTGGCAGAGGTTAATGGGGGTGGGGTGATGAAAGATGAGTGGGTTGTGAGGTGGGACAGGAAATAAGGAATTGGCAGTTCCCTTCATGTACAAATAGTTGATGGATGTTTGCATGTGAAACTGAAGCCTCCACATTTGGGGTGGGGGTTGCAGAGAGCCAAATATCCCACCCTTCAATTCATATCAAATCGAAGGAAGGAACTGGGGGTTGCAGGACTTACCTGAAACAATGCAAGAGGTGGCAGTAGAAATGCCAGGGACAAAGGAAACATCTACATAATCATCCTCCTTTTTTTCAATGGCAGGACCATTAGGAGGAATATATTAAGTATTCCTGTCACGTGTTGCTGCTACTCATGAAGACAAATTTCTCTCTTTTTTTCTCTGTTTATGTTTACTAGAATAAGAAGCTTTGTTAACTGCTCTGAGTTCCCTTAAAGGATGAGAAAAGCAAGGTAGAAAACCCAACTCCAACTCCTCCTCTTCTTCTTCACTTCCTCTCTCTCTCTTTTTCTCTCTGTTCTTGTTTGGCTGTTCTGCTGTTAATACCACAGGAATGTCTGTGGCTAACTTGCCCACAGACATGGTAAAATACGGGCGGGGGGGAATAATGGTTTTCCTTTATTCTGAGGACAGTTCGCCAAATCTGGGAACGTTGGGTGTATATACAGTATCCCATCATCCACCAATAGCCAGAAAATCGATGTTTTGCTCCAGTACTGTATACTTTCAGAGCAACCAGTCCATTATAGCCATATAATTTTGAAGGTAGTGTTGTCCTTCAGCTAAAGCGAAATTTAATGGGCAGACAAGTTGCTTTCACAGGCTGTACAGCAGCTGAAATTCTTGAAACTAAATGGTGCCTTGGCCTCATATCAAAGTCGCTGAATCACTAAGTTTCCTTGACATTTGTGTGCAATGTTGTATTGTCTCAGAGGTGCACTGGCTGCTGTTATGAAATGACCCTGATGGTATAAAATACACACCCAAGGAGTGGCAGCCAGATAAGTACAATGACTCACCAACCACAACAAAGGTCTCCCTGTCATTCAAGGCATACCTGCCAAAGTGGCAAAGGATCGGAACTCGATGGTGATGTGAGAAAGATTACTGCTATAAACCAAAATTTCATGGGCCACTGAAAAGGCCTACAAGTTAGGCTGCTGCGTTTCTGAGACAAAAAAAGTGCCAGTTTCAATAACAAGAATGAGAATATGAATGGGAAGTTGAACAAGGCTAG
Organism: Aspidoscelis marmoratus; assembly: GCA_014337955.1. Lineage (NCBI taxonomy): Eukaryota > Metazoa > Chordata > Lepidosauria > Squamata > Teiidae > Aspidoscelis > Aspidoscelis marmoratus. The sequence continues at coordinate 8,033,584 of MTQE01000390.1, forward strand.
AATAACTGGAGCACACAATGAAAAACACTGTTGTTTTCTCCTTCACATTTTAAAACGAGAGATTAGGTCTAGGTTTCTCTTGCACAATTTTGGTACAGTCATTTTTCCATGGATGTGATCACACAGGTCCATTCTTGCCTTCTGTCCTCACCTCTCATTGGCCACAGACCAATTTTCCATGGACCTGATGAGGGATGTCAAAGGAACTCAAAATTTGATCAAATTTGTCCAAATTTTGACATTTGAATTTGAATCAAATGTCCATAAATTCAAATTTAAACATTCAAACTGATTTTGAATTTTTGAATCTATTCATTCAAATTATTCAGACATTCATATGTGTACGGGTTCATACATGATGCATCCTTGCATGTACGGATCTTTCTGGCATCCGTTTGCATTTGTGCAGATAAATATGGGATGAAAGCGGGTTGTGTATGGGATAAATACGGGATGCATGTGGATGTGAATGGATGTGTACAGATGCATACCGGATGTGTAACAGATGAATGTTGTCGACTTTTGTAAGTGCAAATTCGAACCAAAAATTTGAGCAAACAGATTCGAATTTGCTTAATTCAAATAGAATTAGGGTAAATTTGAATTTTAAAGATTCAAATCGAATAGAATTTTTAGATATTCAATTCAAATAGAATCGAATAGCAAAAATTGCATTCGTGCACACACCTAGACCTGATCAGTCGGTGGCCTCCTAGCCTTCCACTACATCTGATTCAAAGTCATCCTGAGAGTGATTATTTCATGTCTGCAAAAGAGACGTGGCAACAGATTCTTTGGGATACACTAAAGTTTTTGTTTGTCCCTTTATTGCCTGAGTTCAATATACAACAATATATAGTTTTCTGTGTATTTGTAGATATTCACATTGGTGTGTATGAGATACATTGAGGAAACATGTGACTCTGCATGAGAATGTTACTGGCATTCCATGGAGGCAGCAAGACAAATAAAAAATAAGCAATTTACCCTTTTCCTGTTCTTGTGATTCATATAATCACATGATGAATTCTAGAAGTACTTTCAGGCCACTGACCTTCAAGAGGTCCTTCCCTTCTCCCCCAAGACTTGGTGCATGATCATTAATTTTTGAGCACAATTTAGACTGATTTTCTTATTCAAAACAGTACTGTCCAAATCAAGTGAGCTTAATTTAGTTTTTGTGACTCATGGCTACTGCTGCTAAACAGACTACCTGTCAGAAACCCAAGTGGGGAGTGTGACCTGGGCCAGAAACACAAAAGGCTCTGAACAGAGTGCCGGAATTCAGCATCCCCAGAAGTGGACTATTTTCAGAGTCCAAAAAGTGGTGCCAGGCTCCACGTCGGCCATTTCCAGTTGCTGCCATCTATTTGTGTGGTGGTGGCTCAAGTGGGCCATGAATCTAAACCAGGAATGCTCCTGGGAATACACCAGTTTGACAAGCAGCGGCACTTTTCACAGCTGCAGCATTTCAAAGGACCTGCTGCACCAACATGAATCATACTTAAAACTGTTTTGAACCAAACTGGGGTGCTTGAGAGGTTCAAGTTCAAACAGCCTGCCTGACTGAAAGCAGAGCTTGAGTTCAACCAAAGTGGTTCAACCGAATGAACACTTTCAGTTCAATCTAAGATTTGAGGGTGTTAAAAGATCTTTGAATTGAACTAAATTTAAGTTCATGCACATCTCTTCAGTGCCTGCAGTATCCAAATATTTAAGATATTTTACATAACAAATATTTAAGATATTCTGCATGAGACATTCAATTTTTAAGACATTTTACATACCTTTCAATTTAAAAAAATATCAAAAATGGCTTACAGGATATTAAAAACAAGAATAAAAACAACAGTTAGTTAAAATGTATTAAAAACTGGATAGGCCAGGGAAGAAACAAACCTTTACACATGGAATGTAAAATGGTAGATCTTTAATAAATACTTCATGAACATCAGAGGGGAAAGCCTTACAAAGGATGGTATTCTGTATTACATGGGACCTCTTTAGATTATCTCAGGGCCTTTCCAGGGTTATAATTGTATCCTTAACATCCTTCCGTCCAAACTGTCAAAGGATAATTGTTTGGGGAAATTACAGAAGAATAGAATTGGGTGACGTTTTTATAGCTACATCCACATGAGCGACAAGAGGTAGCCAGTGGAGGCCCTAGGGTTACAACGTCTGAACACAAACTTCACTTTTGGGTGGACACTACTTCAGCAAGGACACTTGAGAGCTGAGAACTATGCTCTGGAGTGTGTTCCTTCCTGCAGAGTGGAAGAAACACTCTGAGGGTACTTGCAGATATCTAGTTACACAGTGGTTGCAAGAAGAAGAGTTGGCTTTTCTACCCCACTTTCTTCACCCATTTAAGGGGAACCAAAGTGGCTGACAAAGCATTCTGTTCTTCTCCCCACAACAGAACACCCTGCGAGGTAGGTGGGCTGTGAAAGCTCAGAAGAGTGCTGTGACTAGCTCAAGGTCACCCAGCTGGCTTTGTGGAGGAGTCTGGAATCAAACTCAGTATTCCCAGATGAGAGACTGGCTTCCTAACCACTAGACCAAACTGGCTCTAGAGAGACTTACTGGTGCCAAAATCGAGCTGGGGGGATTTTCTTTCATGCCAAAAATGATAAACATCTGGAGCCATTTTTGACGTGCCGAAAAATATCCCTCTGTTGTGCATGTTCGAAGCTGTGTGATTTCCATTCCCCAGTTCAAAGAGGATGCGGGGGAGAGGCACACAGCATTCCTGCTGATAGTTTTTTGCAATCCACCGTAGTGTGGGTGCAGCCTTAATCTAAATGCATAACAAAATATGTATGTTCAGGCAGCAATCCTGTACCCTTTTGCATGGGAGTAAGTCCCAATTGCACACAATGGAACCTGTTTCTGAATAAATATGCAGCGGATTTCTCTGTAAATTTCTCTCCTCTCCTGCCTACAGGAAACTGCATAGGCTTGTTTAAAAATAAACAATCTCAGTGTTGATTCACACACTTGCTGGCTGGGGATTTAGTATGTACAAGAATGGAGACAGCAAAAACGTCATCCAATCCTGAGTCAAGACGATTTGTGTTTGTACATGTGCCAGCCTTTTGCCATTCTCTTCCCACGCCACACACTCTCAGAAACGCAACCCTGTGTAACTCCAAGCCTTCACTGATGGGAACATACAATCTCTTTTTTATTTACTCAGTACAGAATCAAAGTTTGGTTTTTGTTTATTCAAGGGAAGAAAGCATGAAACCTGAATCGTACTCTTCATTAGTCACATACTGAAATAATATTTAGAATGCATCCGCGAATGCCAGGGGAAAAACATACCATACAGCCAAGAATACAGATTATTATTATTTCTTTAAAAATGTGTTTTCAATCAAAATGCCTACAAAGCTTTGTTTCCCCATTGTCTTTCCCATCACTTTAGTAGCCTGCCTTCCAACCAGACATTTTAACTAGGATTATTTGGCTTTTTGGATGCACCTGAATGAAGATTATTCGAGAGGGAAAGAACATAGAGATCACAGCGGTGTCTTGCTCTAAGCTAGGGCTTGCCAAAACATGACTTTTCAGGTGTTGTTGAACCATAATTCCCAGCATTCCTTGCCACTGGCCAAATTGTCTGGGATTCTTGAGCTCTGGCATTTAACAACATCTGGAGAGCCATAATTTGGCAAACCTCTTCTAAAGCTGCCTCCAGACATCACTTACTTATTTCACTGTCTGTTTTTCTATATAATTCTGAAATAAAGCACACACAAAAAAAGTAGAATGACTAAGTGATGTCCGGAGGCAGCCTGGCTGTCTACAGTACAGTTCTGTCTCTGCATACTGTTGGAGGTTCCTGGCAAAGCACCTACTACCACCATAGGCCTTTCTGCCCTTAGCTGATTAGGCTGCCGTGAACTAAGGCTGGCAAAAGTCTGGGAAAGGTGGACCATTTGCACTTGTCATGAGGAAAGCTTCCCTGAAGTGTCCATTATCAGCCAGAAGTGAGAATGGTCCTCCCATTTACCAGCCCACGCTGCTGCATCCAAAGCCAGAAGTTCCGCCTCCTCACTGCCATGATTGGCTGTTCTGTGACATGCTCAGGTGCCATTGCAGAGGGGCATGTTTGAGGAGAGGGACGTCTTGTGGCCAATCATTTCAGTGCCAGTGATCAAATGCCCCTCTCAGGATTCTATGACCCGACGCTACTCCTGGGGATCAGTGGTCTGGTCACGGCAGAAGTAAGCAATCGATCAGGCTGCCAATGCTGCCACATCTATGTGGATGCCGCCTCACCCACCCACCAATCGCAGGGAATAGGAAGAAGAGCAAATGGTCATGCTGCTGGATGTTTCAGGTAAGCTTTTGGTCAACATTGTTAAAGGTGTGGAGCATGATTTAGGACTCCACACCTTATGAACAATTAGTAAACTTCTGGAGAAGCGGGGCATGCTTGGAGGCTGTAACAGCCTCCTCTGAGTGCAGATGCTCTTCCTCAGACATTCATTAATGGTTGGCTACCAGTCTAAGTATGAATAGTCTCTGTCTGCATCCAGATAGGTTCAAAGCTCCACAGTCATTCCATAATTGTACCTGATTTGACACATGTGCTCCTGATATATAACCCAATTTACCAGGTTATCATTATTCCTGTAAAATGAACTATTGTAGCACAATATCCTGTTATTTGGATAATTGCAGCTCTGACTGGGTTACTCCACAAGATGTTCAGCAAGATTTGTGACATGAGCTGCCACTGCCTGGAAGTATTTACCATGTACTACGGGGAAGGTTAGGTCGCATGGAGAGAAAATATCTCAGATTTAATGTCACCCTGCTGCTCCAAAAATGATAAAATCTGGATTATCAACCTAATTTATATACAATGTATGATAATTTTGGATATGCTTTATATTTGTAAATCAGTAAGTTGTGGAATAAATAAAATGATGTTTGAAGGCAGCCTCTATGTGCGATGGTTTACAGGAGTCAGTTTTTGGGGGTGATAGAGGCACCTAAATAATAGTTTGTCAAGACTGCCCATAATCTTTTAGTCAGCCCTGAATGTCAATAAATTGACATAAATCCTTCTACCAGACCGAGAAATGATATCTTTGACTTTTAAACAAACAAAATATAAGATAAAGGTGATGGTGCACATGTATATTTCGTACAGCTGCTTCGAACAGACATGTCACCTGTTAGAACTATAGCCCCATGGACTCCCAGAATCCCTCATTCCTCAGTCATGTCAAGCCTAGGCAACAGCTTCTGCCAGGTACAGCTACATCTAGATAGAGGGTCTTCAAAATGTGCATGAAAAGCAAAACAAAACAAAAAAAAGCCTCTTGATTTTTGTTTTATAACTATTTTTTTAGACAAATCTCTCTTTCTGGCACTGTTATTTGTGGTTGTAACCTGCCCTAAGTCCTTTGGATCTAGTGTGGGATGGATGGGTAGATGGATAAATACATAAATACACAAACAAACAAACAAACAAACAAATATTTCTTCCATTATCCATGCAGAATAGAAATGATTTATTTGTTGGTTTATAGAGGCCAGAATGACTTTTATGGAGATTATAAAACAAAGATTCTTTTTGCTATAAATGAATTTAAGGGAAAATTTGTACAGTGCATCTTTTGTTTGAACAATTCTCTTAATTGAACAATTAATTAATTAAAATGCCAACTGGTCCCCAGTAACCAAAACAAACAGACGAAGAATGTAATGAGTTTCAGAACCCATTACCTTCGAAAAGAGTATCCAGTGGTTCCTTTGATGAAAAGTGAAAATCACCCCAGATCATGCATGCCTGTGCACAGTTCATCACATCTTTGAACTGAACATTCACATGCTTTGCTCTAGGCACATTCAAATGTAACCTGGTTTGACAAGTTGTCTTGGATGAATGCCATGCTAAGAAATCTACATCTCTTAATCTGCTCAGCTAATATAAACGTTTGGGCAGAACCTTCCCCCCCCCCATTAAAATCCATGCTGCTTTGTTGGTGTGTTCACCATCCTCTCAGCTTTTTATAGTTGGGCATGGCCACACTTTTGGTTTTCTCTATTGTCTAATTAGTGTCTTGATGGGAGAAAGTATATTCTGGATTTGCACTAGACAGAATAGCTATACTTTGGAAGAATGGTATCTCATCAGATGTACGTGTTAGGGCTGAATGCTCACATGGGACAATGCATTCATTTGCATTACATGAAATTCTTCACAAAGGGCTTTCTGTATGAACATAAGAACATAAGAGGAGCCTTGCTAGGTCAGGCTACAGCCCATCTGGTCCAGCATCCTGTTGTACACAGTGGCCCACCTATTGCCAATGGGCATCTCAAGCAGAGACAAGGGCAAAACTTCTCCTTTTGAATCCCAGCAAATGGCCTTAGAAACATCCTGCCTGTCCCCCCAGCCTGAAAGGTGTACTCATGGATCCACTTTAGTAGGCATTGATATATCTGTCATCCATAAATTTGTCCAACCCTTCCTTAAAGCCATCAAGGCTGGTAGCGGTTACCACCTCTTCTAGCAACAAATTCCATAGACCAATGAAGAAGAAGAAAGAGGGTTGGCTTTTCTACCCTGCTTTTCTCACCCATTTAAAGGGACTCAAAGCAACTGACAAACCTTCTGTTCTTCTCCCCACAACAGACACCCTGTGAGGTGGGTGGGGCTGTGAGAGCTCAGAAGAGAGCTGTGACTTGCCCAAGGTCACCCAGCTAGCTTCATGGGGGAGGGTGGAATCGAACCCGGTATTCCCAGGCAAGATTCCGGCTCCCTAACCACTAGACCAAACTGGCCATCTGCGTGAAGAAATACTTCCCCTTGTCTGATCCGATTCTCCTACCCATCATCTTCATAGAGTGCCCCTTGGTTCTAGTGTTGTGTGTAGAGGGAAAAAAAATCCTCTATCCACCTTTTCTATACCGTGCATGATTTTATATACTTCTATCAGGTCCACTCTTAAACACTGTCTTTCCAGGCTGAAGAGGTCTAGACGTTGTAATCTGGTTTCTTAAGGGAGGTGTTCCAGCCCCTTAATCATTCCGGTAGCCCCTTTCTGCACCTTTTCCAGTTCCACAATAAATGAAATGAAAATTTATTTTAAAAAAGCAGAAATGAAAATGAATTCAGGTGTGTGGTTTGTTTGTTTGCTTTACCCATTGCTATTGCCAATACACAAAGTTGTTATATAAAAATAGCAACACAGGAAATATTATTAGTAGCATCTAACTATTGTTAGCAACAAATTTGATAGTGGAAGTTTGCTTATCAAGATCCACCTCTCTGCCACCTTTAATTTGCATGTGAATATCCCTAGCCCTGTAGCACTTGGTGGAAGTGAACAATAGTTGTGTTCTGCATCCAGAGTTATGCAGTGAGTAACTGATTACATTTTTCACCCATAAGAAAATCTATTAAAAGACTCAGCAGCAATCAAGCACCATTCATTATGTATTGCACTCTTTCTCTCTCTTGCCATCCATCTGTCTATTCAATTAGTAAAAGGATTAGAATTGGCTGGGTAGGCAAAGGCGTGCAGTTAAGTCACTCCTGTTACCAGAAAAAGAATGCACAATTTACTCTCCTTGCTTACATTTCTGAATCTCTTGGCTAATAAATAAAAGTGCTCTCAAAATCTGCTCTTTATTAGAATCCAGGTGCCAAACTAGGTCAAGCAAATCACTGCATGTTAGGTATGGGAACTGCCTCCTTAAATTGCATGAAAAAAAATAGTTGAAAAATATGCACATTGAGTCAGAATGTATGTTAAGTCATGCTTCATATGCATACCTTATTTAGAAAAGTCAAGAGGAGGAATGACATGCAAAGCAGTCATTTATTTGTTCTGGATTTTTTAAAACATTTAAATACTTATTTGTTTTATTTATTTTTTTAAATTATAAATATCCCACCCTTCACCGCATGGTTGCAGGGCGGGTTACAATAAAAATAAAAGGTGCAAAATATTAAAACATAATTTTAAAATATTAGCCTGCTCTCTATATGAGGAAGCTAATTAGACAGCAGAAGCCTGGGTGAAAACATATGTTTCTATCAGGTGCCAAAAACTATACAGTTAATGGTTGTGTTACATTAATAGTTCTATCTATCTATCTATCTATCTATCTATCTATCTATCTATCTATCTATCTATCTATCTATCTATCTATCTATCTATCTATCTATCTATCATCTATCTATCTATTTATTTAGGGACTTCAGTATACAAACCGACAAAGTTTTAGAACATCACACCCTTGACATCTCCATTGCTGAAAATAAGAGTGCTAGTCAATGTTGGTTCATCACACTCCCATCCCGTGGATGGGAAGGGAAGTGCAAAATTGCCCCTTGTCTGTTTGAATAAGTCCCACAATGGTTTGGTTTGCTCATTTTCTACCCCCTTTTCAGACTTGTGACATCACCAGTTCTTTGTTGTTCTCAGATGACAGGATCATCTTAGCCAGTGCCATATCTTTCTTTATAGTCAGTCTCCACAATCTTTTTACAGCAACTGAGTATATGGTTTATAGTTGCATTAGCTCCTTTGTATAATCAGCATTTTGGATCTATTGTCAATTTTTCTACCGTGGCCTTTATGGCATTTGTTCTAATTGCTTCTTCTTATTATTATTATCTTAAATATAATTATTTAAGGGGGGAAAAGCCCAAAGACCAAAACTGAGCCAAGCAGGGAATAATAAATATAATAAACAGTGCAATACTGTAGCTTGTACAACAATAGGGAAAAAAATCACAGAAGTGGTAAATCAATAATTGTATAACAGTACATGTTTTTATCTAGAAGAACTGTCATGTAAGTATGTGTATGGAATACGCAGTAGAAGTAGGAGGCAAAATGTAAACCTAGGATTCATTTGTACATCTTACATTTACCATATGTTTGGTTGTCTCCAGACATCACTTTGAAAACCCACATTTTATTGATCATCTGGAGTAAAGTGGTTCAGGAGATGCCTAGATCCACAGTTAATACTTCACATTTTTGCAAGGAAATTTTCCCATTTACTTGCTCAGCCCCTCTCTGTGTTCTGATCATGAAGTATTTTCTCATAGGTGCACATGGACTGAATTCACACATGGGGTGTTTTTCCACTGTCACTAGAAGTACTCAATGAGTACAAAAATGTCATTATGTACCCATTAATGGGTACTTAATGGGT
>MTQE01000390.1:8042833-8056026 GCA_014337955.1 Aspidoscelis marmoratus
ATTAATGGGTACTTAATGGGTACTTTTAGTGACAGTGGGAAAAAACCCATGGACTTAAGCCTCTGGTACAGATACTAGCTGTCCTAATTGCATACCAGAGGCCTAAGTGAGGATTCAGCCACGTTCTTGGTAAGTTCTTGTTAGTTCTGGTGCAGTTTGCCCACACTCATTTTTTTTTTAAAGCAGAGTATTGGGATACTCTGCAGTGAGAGTGCTTTAAACCACTACTTTTAAAACTTAGAGCATTGGTTCTATTATGCATAGCTACAGTAGATAATTGGTAAACGTGTCTTTCAAGTCAAATGCTGTTGTTCATTACACTCAGATTCTTAGCCTTGTCTGGACACACTGTTTATTTAATGTTTTGTGGGTAATTTAAAAGTTACTGTCCTAGCTTGTCAAGTCCTTCCTTCCTGAACAAAACCATTTTTTTTATAACCAATCCTAAAAATCTGATAGATCTTTATCAGAGATGATTCCAAATGCTGGAACACCTAGAAGCAGTAAGTCATATGTCTCAATAGGTCAAAAGTAATAATATGTTTGACTTTCTATGCCCTTTCTACAGGGCCTCAATACTGTATGGATTAAAGGTCCATGTAGTTCATTTCTCAGCCTCAGAGACTTGCACATTAATGTGAGGCCACACGACCTCCAGGTCTGCTCTATTTGCACTAGACAGAATGTGATCTGGATTAAGGGAGGCCTTAATCCAGATCACTGGTAAACCCTTTAAACTGGGTCTTCCTTATACCTGTGTGACCCAAAGCTGGAACATGGGAAGCACACAGAAAGCGTAACGCCTTTGTTAAGGGCTAAGGGGTTGCTTTTTGTGGCACAACGTAGTGTACCACTGAAAAGTACCCCACAGAGGTTCCAAGGCTAGGGACTTTTGTTTTTGTTTTTTAATATATTTTCTTTATTAACGGTTTTTTTTCAGACAGTCTAAAATAACTTTTACAATCTTTTTCATATCAAATTACATTGTTACATTGCTTGAAAAGTTTCTTCTTGACTCCCTCCATTCTTCGGACTTCTACACATCAATTGTTTCTTGCTCCGCTTAGATGTCTCCTTATGGTTTCCAACTTGCCCTTTATTATTGATCAAAACCGTCAGTCGTTACTTCTAGAATCATAGAATCATAGAATGGTAGAGTTGGAGGGGACCTCCTGGCTCATCGAGTCCAACCCCCTGCTCAAGGCAGGATCTCCTAAACCATCTCAGACAGATGGCTGTCCAGTTAATCAATGGTGACTAATTGGCTAGGGACTTTTGTTCATTGTCCTTGCATGTGTGGTGAGGCGGCTGTAATGTTCCCACAAACTTTGTGGCCACAACATGGACTGTTCGGATCAGTGTAGTCAGTGCAGAGAAGGACATAAGAGGGTCCCTGCTGGACTGGACCACAGCCCATCTAGTCCAACATCCTGTCTCACAGTGGCCAACCAATTACTTATGGGCATCTCAAGCAGAAGACAAGGGCAAAAACTTCACCTGCTTTCAGAACTCAGCAAGTGGCCTTTAGATTCATCTTGCCTTTCTCACCAGCCTGTCTGATCCAGCCCCTATCTTCCCATGATCTAGATCAGCAGGCCAGACAATTTAGAATCCAGAATACTGGCTGATAAGCGCAGAAAGGACTTACGTTGCAAGAAATGCTCTCATACGAAAATAAAGAAATCAGCTTTAGTCTTTCAACCTTAATGGGGTAGGCAGTACAGCTTTCTATTGTTAAGGGTATGCCTGAAGTTATGATATGCTACCCCTGATGGCATGTGAAAATCACATAATAAAATACATTTTTAAAAAAATTTCTTCCCAATGAAAAGGCATGATGAGTCCTACTTGGATCCTTCAAACTGCCATGACATTTTCTACATGGAATAATTTCTCAGTATGGAGAAATGTAGTCAAAATTGGTGCTTACCAGAGAAAACAGAGTGGAGGTTCAACTTCAGATATTTTACTCTCTATTCTGTGAAGTCTTTTTTGTGTCATAAACTGAAGTTGGTAAGCAAATGACTTCTGAAATAATACTTACTTTTGCCTTAAGCCACACTGAAAATGTTTCCTTTTCTCTGGGCCTGTCTTAATTTCCCACATCAAATTACTCAAGGAGATATTACATATAATTATAATTATAAAGGCAGTTGCATGCAATCCCCAAATCATTTTGTTTGAGAGTTGTTTTGTATTTTCACCAGGAATTGTTCACCACTGTTACAATTGTGAAGGAGCACATATGAGCAGAAGCATAAATATACAGGCATCAAAAAGCAGGAATGAGGACTCTAGGAGGTCCTTTTCATCTCTTCAGCAAAGAGCTGTAAACTCTTTCTCCCAAGACACTTCTGTTTGCTCTGATCTATTGGAAAAGAGTGGAGGCAATATCAGAAGAACTGAACTTCCAGACAATTTTAATTTATCTCTAGCTGCCAGGGCCAGGCCTAAAGCTCACCTAAGCTTTGAGGACAGCATGGGATCTGGTCTAAAAAAAACCAGGTCCAGCACTTCCTTAATCTGAACCAGGGGATCAGGAGGAATAGATGCAGAAATGCCCTGAAACTTTTTTTTTTCAGACTGTTTGGATTACACAAAAGTCCAGAGGCCTTTTCATAGGGCATGTCTCCATGGTCTCTTTTTGTCTCTCTATTGTCTCTCTATTGCAATGGACTTTAAAAATGTGTGTTCTATTCCACAATAAATGTCCCCATGAGGTTTGGTAAAACACACATTTAAAACGTACCTTCTGTCCCCATGGAAGCCGTTTTTTCTTTGCCCGCATCTTTTTCTCCCTGCCCCCTCTCTGGCTGATAGGGTGCCAACTTGACATTGCCATGACAATACCCCGGGAGCGTCTCCATGTTACTAGGAAAATCCGCAGCTTCCAAAAAATTTGGAGGTAGTCTTGTTTAAAGGGATGGGGGTGGGGGGTGTTCTGCCACAGATTTTCTTTCTTTGTGACTCTGGAAGCCCGGAGTAAAGCTCTGCATGGAGATGCTCTGAAGCAAAATAAGCTTTTTTCCGGATTTTTCTTTGCATGTAGATGCGCCCATACTATAGCATTTAGGCTGTAGTGCACTAAGCCGGGTATACTCCAGGTTCAGGAAGAGCATATGCTCTTCTGGCTGCTGAGGACACTCATCAGCAGCCAGAAATGTGAATAGTCATTGCGTACTTGGAGCGTACTAGCCCATGTCGCCGCCGAGCCCCAACCCTGGCTGGCATGATTGGCTGTGCCACCCGTTCCATGACGCGCAGCCAATGCGGGGGTTGGGGGGTGGGGAGACCAGTCTGATTTGATGATGTGTTGGGGTGGCTGGATTGCCACTCTGTGCTGCCCGAATGCTGCAGCAGCATCACCTGGGGGGGGCATGCCTGGGTCACCTCCTGTCAATCTCCTTCCCTCCTCTCGGCTATCACAAGGCTCTCTCCCCACAATCACCGAGAGGAGGGAAGAGAAGTCATCCTATCTTAGACTTGTGTGACCACAGCCATAGTATCAGATATGTCTGGGCTTCTAGAGATATAAACACAGGATTGAATGTCCCACGAAGGCATCAGAGCTCCTTATGCAGTCTTCTCATAGGAACCACTCAGATTTTCTCCCTTCTGTGTTGAGGAGGCAAAATAGTAAAGTTAGGTTGCCATAGCAAAGTTGAAGAGAGAACTAACAGTGCTTTCTCTCTCTCTCTTTGTCTCTCTCTCTCTCTCACACACACACACTTGCTCTGATTTACAATGGTCCTCCTTCCTGATGTATTTGGAGAGACAAATATTTTCTATAAAGTTGGCAAGACTAGTGGGTGCCAGATGATAATTGATACAGGCCCTAGAGGCAGGAGCTCAAGCCAGGACTTACTCTTGTTAATCACTGGGGCTGTGTAAAGGCCAGATGCAGTGTGCAATTAAGCCAGACTAATGCAAAGAAGGAAGCAAACCACGTGGTGGAAAGGTATTTTCTTCTTGGCAGGCCACGCCAGCACTAGAGGCAAGCTTGAGAAAATGTCATGCTGTCACTTCAAGCGCATTCCTGTGCATAGGTGGGTTAAAAATAAGCTAGATACGGCAAAACAAACAAATGAACAATACCTGTGAGGGAAGTGATCAATAGAAGAGAGAGGATAAATGATGTAGAGTTGATGCTGCAGCTGGGTTGGCAGAGTGTCTGAATGTTTGCTGCTTACACTAGAAAACTAGCATGTCAAGAAGAAAGAGATCACCTTCATTTTCTTCCCAGCTCCCTTTTTTTCTGGACGCAAGGGGAGCTCTTTATGGGAAACATTGTAGATGAAAAAATTCATCCTCAGTTTAAATTGGACAAATCAAGGGGCAATTTTATCACTTGATTCTGCTGATTTTTTAAAAGCTAGAGCAGGCTGCACTTTCTATTAATCCAGATTAAGGAGCCTTTATTCTGGATCATGGGCTTCTTCGTACGTATCTTAATGTAGATCAAGAATGCTCTAAATGGAAGCTCTTATTCCATGCTCTCTATTGGAGACCTATTTAACTGTGAGTGGCACACTTCCTTGTTCCAGAACTACCACGGGGTACCTTTCAGTGGTATGCCACAGCGTGCTGCCAAAAATCTTCCCCCAGGCTCTAAGGCTGGAACCTTCTCAGTTTTGCAGCCGTGAGAAGACATGGGCTGGATCAGTGCTGTCAGTGCAAATGGCACTGATTCAGCCCATGTGTCCACTTGATCCAGATCAGTGGGCAAGGTTATTCCAGGTTAGGGCAGGTTTGTGCAGAAAGGGCCTAAGTTTATCAACAGAATAAGCGGGGGAGAAAGTAGGACGAACTATTCTTTGTGAATGGGTGTATACTTAGAACAGTGGCTCTCAACCGGTGGATCGCGACTCCTTTGGGGGGTCAATCTACTCTTTCACAGGGGTTGTTATGAAGTAACAACAAAAATAATTTTATGGTTGAGGGTCAGGGTTAGGTTGGGAGTCACCATAACATAAGGAACTGTATTAAAGGGTTACGGTATCAGGAAGGTTGAGACCCACTGACTTAGAAGCTAATATACATTTAAAGGGATGATAGGGAGGACACAAATGATGAAAATGGAATCCTCAACAGGGATGTGCACAAATATTCAAAACATTTAAAATTTTGTTGAATTCATTCAAATTTTGACATTCGAATTTGAACCGAATGTTTATAAATTCAAATTTAAACATTCGAATAAACTTCAAAGTTTTGAATCTATTTGTTTGAATTATTTGGACATTCGTATGTGTACAGGTAAGTATATGAAGTGTACTTGCACGTACACATCTTTACCACATCAGTACACATTTGTACAGATCTGTACGGGACAAAAACGGGATGTATGCAGGATAAATACGGGATGCATACAGATCTGTATGGATGCGTAACGATGCGTACGGGCACATAACGAATGTTGTCAACATTTGTAAGTGCAAATTTGAATTGAAAATTGAAACAAATAGATTAGGATTTGCTTAATTCAAATCGAATTTGGGTAAATTCAAATTTTAAAGGTTCAAGTCGAATCCTGAAAATTGCATTTGTGCATACCCCTAATCCTCACTGCTGCAGAATAGCCTGCACAGCAAAGCAGGGATGTGCACAAACCTGTTTTGGTGTGTTTTGGTTTAAACAGACTTTCCCCTTGGATGAACCAGTTCTAATCAAATCTTGAACTACCAGGCCTGATTCTAGAAACCTCCTATCACATTCTTGGTCTTCTTAATTGCTTATGAAGTTTCACTCTTTGTTTTTGTATTCTTCTGATTGTGCTGTGGCGTATTTCATGACTGTGGTTTCCCTCTCCTTGTCCATGGCCCTCATTACTCTCTCATGCCCCCTTTATCAGGCAGCCAGGGCTGGGCCACTTTCAGCAGTCATAGTATTCTCCTATTGATCAGCTTTCCTGACTTGCTGAGCCTTTCAGAATGGAGAACCATTGTCTTCTTAGCACAATTTCAGTGTGACTGGTCCAAGCTTGACCTGCTAGACATGCTGACGAATAGCACACAAACGCACACCACACCCCTGAAGGCTAGGGACAAATTCCCTAGTCTTTGTGGGTGTGAGGGGCTGCTCTTCATAGTGTGCCATCACAAAACCCTCCCCAAGACCCGAGGCTAGGAACTTTCTGCCCTCGCTAGAAGCTTGGGCTAGATCTGGGCTACCACTGATCCAGATTATAGAGTTTCAGAGTTTCCCGCTACATCCATTATCACTCGGGTGCATCCAAATAAATTCACTCCTTTTTCTTGAACCTGAACTGATTCAACTTGTTGTGTTCCTCATCGGAAGAGAAAAGATGCTAAAGTACCAGCAAGTAAAAGGAACAACTGCTGTTTGAAGGTAACTCAACAAGTTAGAATATATGAATATTCAAACAATGAACTAGCTGACTGAGCATAATTTTTGCTTTACTGCATTATTATATTACAATAAAACCTACTAGGTATATAAAGGTCTGGGCACCTGTGCCCTTTGTATCTGGCTCCTCTTGTAAAAAGAATGCTTTTTAAAAATTAAAAAAAAATATTTATTACAATTATTATTTCTAATACTGGCACAATATTGCTATCAGTTGGATGGAATCTTAGGACCAAAACAAAGTTCCAGTGCTTATTTTATATTTTGGTACTGCTCACATATGCTGCTTTTATGGCATGCAATAATTGGAAATAATAAAAGTGGGAGGAGTTCATATTAAATTCAGCTGAACTAACATTAGTTGCCATCTGGTTCAATTTCCAGTTTGGCTCTCTTGACAAATGTTTAGTATTAAACTTCATCTAGAGTAAGCTCTGTAGACATGTGAAAGAGGACTTTGGTTCAAAGGCTATACTGAATGCTCATGAAGTCTGATTTCTTTCTGGAAAAATTACTGAGCGTCACTGGGTAAAAAATATTTACAATCCACCTACTTGTTCTCACGCCCAACTCAAAAATTACTATTTATTGCTGAGAAGATAGTGTCTGAAGCAGTTTCATATGCACTCACTTATAGACACAGTTCCTCTGCATTGCTTTTTATTTTAACACTTACATTTATATTCCACCTTTCTTCCAAAGAAGTCAAGGCAATAAAGATGATTCTTCTTCCCTTTATTTTATCCTCACTGCAACGCTATGAAGTAGATCAGGCTGAGAAGTTTAAACTAAGTGAGCTAGTCTGACACTCTAGTTAATATACCAAATTGAGAGGCACATATGGGGTGTTTTTCCATGGTCACTTAGTACCCATTTTAGCACCCATTAAGGACCCATTTCCACCACAACATGGTGGCCACCTAACAACAAACAGCATAAAGCATTAAGTTCAATCATTCTCTGACAGTGTGAGGAAGAAGTGACTGGTGTCCACTGAAAGTGATGGGCAGAGATCAAGACAGCTAGTGCAGAATGGTACCAAGGGACAGAATACATCACGTTAGGGGGAGCAGGCACATCCTGCAAGAAAATTGGCACTGTTCTGAATGTAATAGATTACGTGCTTGCATGTTGAAGAGGAGTTGGTTTTGACAGAGCTTGATATTGAGACAAGACCTGTAAATATGAAAACCACCTGGAGTTTCCTTATAGAAAGTATTGACAATTATTTCTTACTGATGCTAGACAGTGCTGACACATTAGTCAATCCTGAATCAAAACTTGCATGACGGTGAAAAGGAAAGTGAACTCAAACTCTGAGATAGGAATTTGGTGAGGTGCTGCTCACTTTGCCATTATGGGAAAGTTCCCCTGGTGTCAGGGTGAGATCATTTTGTGAGTTCAGGGCATAAGGCAAGTTAGAACAAACAGCAAAGTGGAATTGAGGAACACTGTAGATTAGGGATATGCATGGAGCCATTTTTCCACCAAATACACCCGCCCCAAGGATGTGGGGGTATTTGTATCTTCTGCATTGATTGCAACTGAAGTATGGAATATTTAGTAGTTTGTCTCTGAAACTGGAAATTCTCAAGTTGGAATTACACTGATTTTGAATTTGAGAATACCCTCCTGTCTCTCAGGACCTATGCAAGAATATAAAAAGGAATTAGAGGTCATTAGCAATAATTAGGCATGTGCACAATTTTTTTTCATGTTTGATTCAAACTGAATAGAATGTGAGAGAATTCACATTTGTTTGAATAGAGCCCCTTCAAATGTGGTAGAATTCAAATTTGATACAAATGTTTGATATGAATCCGATTTGAATCCCTGTTACCAGTGGCACCTACGAATCTCCTATTAATCTGCTCTGAACATATCAAATCCGCTCTGAATCTGCTCTGAATTCACTCTGAATTCACTTTGAATTCACTCTGCAGATGGGACTGGGCAGCCATTTTCCTGCCTCCCCAGGTTCACAAACATAACAAAACTCCATACAAATGCATAGAAACATCCAATTCACATTCAAATGTCAATCTTCAAATGCACCAACATTTTATTCAAATTCACATCTCCAAATTCATATGAATTTTGAATGTGACAAATATTTGTGCACATCCCTAGCAATAACTTATTCCATTGAGGAATAATCAATTTCATCAAAAGATTTACTCAACAAAGAGGATAATAATACTCAGAGTATCAGATAAATAAATGAAACATATATGGATATGTCTAAAGGATGCAAACTTAATTGCATTATGTATATATATGTGGGTGGATAGCTAATTACCAAAAAAATTTTCTATATTTGCAAACTTTCCTTTTTTGGAATTCAAATATTCAGTTTGTATACTGTATCTTGTGTCTTCACTGACACACATATATAATGTAAATATAAGCCAAGTTTAATCCATTGTTTCATCAAGCAGAGAATTGCACAATTGTGGAATTCGAGAGTTGGAAGGAACCTTTGTAATTTCAGGAAAGCAAAGTGTTGATGTCGAGAAGTAAATGCCCAGCCTCTTCTTGAAAGCGTCAAAAAATGAAGGACTCACATCCTCTATAGATATACTGTTTTATTGTTGTACAAATTTTACCTTCAGGACATTCATATTCAAAAATCTTGGGCATTGCTAAATAAATTATCATAAATGAATTCTCTCTCTTTACTACAGTAATTGCCAGGCTGTGGTTCAAGCACCAAATGCTCTTGTAACAATCTTTCCCCTAGATTCCTTGAAGTCTGAAGACTGGATGCAGGTGTAGCCTCAAATACATTCTCATTCGCCTTGTATGCAAATAATCAATATGCATTTTTCCTGTTTGGTTACTTTCCTTTCAGTGTAAGGTTGTGCCCCTTACCACACATGAGTAATGGTTTGTCAGGAAACTACAGGATCAATGAGTCAGCATCTTTATCTCACTTCACAAAAGTCACCTAATTCAGCTTGATCCTTATAGCTATGCCTAAGAAACTATAACAGGAAAGAGCTTTGAGTGAAGAAAGGAGTATCAAATCTTTCCTTAAGTTAAGAATTGTTTCCCAGTTGCGCCCAAAGCAAATGTGAACATTTCTACTCTGAAGGAATGTCAAACAGTGGGTAACAAGAGCAAGTCTGGATGGAGTAAAGAGGTCACTTATGTCCACAGACACTGACCGAAAAAGAAAATTTGAAATAAATATATTGGCTTCTCATGGAATGATCAGCTTGTGTTGTTCAATCATTCTGTCATGCCTGACTCTTTGTGACCTCATGGATCACAGCGTGCCAGACCTGCCTATTCTCCACTGTTTTCCAATGTCTGGCTAAGCTCATGTTTGCTGCTTCCATGATCCTATCTCTATCTTATCTGCTGTCCCTTCCTCCCTTCTCCTATCCTAGCTTCAGGGTCTTTCCTAAAGACTCCTGTATTCTCATTTACTCATCCTGAGATTTACTTCAAAAGTTTACCTCAAAAGTTCAACTTAAGTTTGATCTGAAGATGTCTGTTTTCCACATATACATGTGTGTCTGTGTGGGCTTTCTCATTCAAAAAGCATTACAATTTTTAGATACAGTGGTTCCTTGCCTACAATTTAACTTATAAAATAAGGAGTAAAGGAGAGATCCAGTATTTTCTCATAAAGCCGTATGAGTTCTGAATACCAAATAGGTCTCTCACATTTTATTTAATTGATCGATTAGTTTGATTTGTAGCTTCCTTTCCAGTTTTGTTAAAGCAAATTGAGTTTTCTCATTATTTATTCTATTGCTGCACCAAAAGTAGCAGTGAGAATTTCTTGTGCCTATTATTCTCAGCACTTCCCATCGCGTGTAAGATGTCTAGAGATGCCTTGATGACTTCATAGTTAATTGCTAGTGATATTTCAGCCTAAGATCATTTCGTCTTGCAAATTGACACAGACAACTGGGGATTTACTTTGAGACATGCCAGGCCTGTGCAGGGAGAGACCTGGCACTATCTATGTGAGTTTCATGGTCTGAACAGGCAAAAGAAGTAAAGGAAGCAAACTTGTTGCATCTGTTTCTTTTCTACCACCCACCCTTCAATGTACATTTGTGTAGGACTTGCTCATTCTTCTCATCGATGTTGTTTAAGTCACTTGGTCACTAATGCATGTTTTCCAGAAATTTTCAATTTTGAAGAAATGCTATCATAATCAACAATTTTACATGTCCCAAAGCACAAATAGAAATAGGGATCCTTTCAAATTGTTCCAATAATGCAGACCAAGACCCTGGATTGTGGGAAAAATGTATCACAGAAAACTTTCAGGCAACTTAATTCACTCTTTAATGGGAAGAGACCACCTACTTGCTGAGTCCCTCCATCTGCAGGGTTTGGAACTCTTAAAACTGCTTGGCTTATGTGACTTTCTGAAGGAACTTAGTACCCAGATGTTTAAAATCATGCAATCAAAGGATCCCATTCCATTATATGAAAATATCCAGCACTACAAGTCAAAACTTATAGCATGGTCGAACCTTCCATGCTGTCTTACCCATCTAATCATATCATTGAAATATTCAAATATTTGTCAAAGTTAGGGGGAGGGGGTGCACGAATGCAATTTTCAGGATTCAATTATATTTGAATTGAATATACAAAAATTCAATTCAAATCAAATCTTTAAAATTCAAATTTACTCAAATGTGACTTGAATTAAGTAAATTCAAATGTATTCATTTGAATTTTTAATTTGAATTTGCACGTATGAATATCAACAACATTCGTATGGGCCCAAAAGCATCATTACGCATCCCATATGCATCTGTACGCATTCGTACACATCTGTATGCATCCCATAGTTATCTCGTATGCGACCCATTTTTATCCTGTACAGTTCCGTACAAATGTGTACAGATGTGGGAAACATGAGTACATCATGCAAGTATGCATCATGTACGAACCTGTACACATACAAATATCTGAATACGTCAATTGAATAGATTCAAAAATTCAAAATTTTGTTTGAACGTTTACATTTGAATTCATGGACATTCGATTCAAATTTGAATGCCAAAATTCAAAATTCAGACCAATTCGATCGAATTTCAAATGTCTTCAAATATTTGTGGACATCCGTAGTTAAGGTCAATGCAGTATATCCTTCAAAGCCTGCTTTTAGACTTTATATTCCTTCAGTGTGGGTAGTCTGCAGTATTGCTCACTTGCTTATGAATTGTGAACCCCCTACAAAGGTCTATAGAGCTCTTTATTCTGTTCTGTCATTAAAGGACTGTACCAAAGGTGAGGGTGGCATGGCAGTGATATAATTATGCCAGGGCCTCCATTCCAGGTTTATGGACAGTGGAGCCAGATTGTAGGACTCATTTGATACTGAGAGGAGGATGTGGCTGTCCAAATAAAGTACTTGAGTTTCTCTTTCTTACTCTTAGATTAGTCACAATCCAATGGATCATTTATTAAATCATAATGCAGTACTCCCCAATTTTTATTTTTATTTTTTGGTTTCTAGAATGTTAATATCTAGAAACTCAAAGAAAGATTAAATTTATGGTGAAACCCCAGTATGACGTCAGTGATGAAAGGTCCTGCTTTTGTGTTGGTTATGAAAAACAGATTGGCCTCATTTTGAGACGCACAGAAGGAAAAAGGAACATTGATTTAATCCTGCTGGAGTTTTAAGAGTGTTGCTCATGCTTGTCAACATTAATGCTTTCCTGGTAATGGTTCAGTCTGGTTGATAGGAAACAAGACCTAGGTGAACTTGACCTAGTATAGAGATTGGATCTTCAACATTTGCTATATTATTTCCTGTAAATCAACAATGCAAGTATTGAAAGAAGAGCATGACTGGAATTGAACTAACTTGCTTCTGCAGATCTTGCTTGCTTGCTTGCTTGCTTTTGCAGATTCAGGGCAAATCCATGATGGTGGTCTTCAAATCAAACAAGAATGTTGCATTTTGAAAACACACCCTCATTCACAATGCTCTTCATTCTACCTTGTTTAGAATGCAGAAGCCCACCCCATCCTAGTGTGCTTGATCCAGACTGGAGAAAGCAAGATTCTGGACAATGAAGTCTACTGGCAGACTAGTGAGGCTGTACAGAAATAGCAACCATGTACGGAAAGCATAGGAACACTGTAGTGGTCTTTGTTAAATCTGAAGAGAGAAAAATGCTACACCTTACCATTATAACTTATTATTAGTTCTACCTTCTCTGAACCCTTGTACTACTTTAAAACAAAGTAGGTTAGTCTCTGGCCCATCAGTTTGAGTTGGTACAAGCCACCATTGACCAAAGATGCTTATTTATAATAGCCCAATTCCTTTTTGGTCAGGTTCCCACTAGCCAATTTAATGTGGTTTTAAATCAGGGTTCTTTAAATCGGCAGTGAGGTCTGGTCTTTTTGTGTTTCCACTGCTGGCTTATAATGCAGACTCACTCTCCATTCTTCAGTGGCCATCATGTGAGGAACTCCCTCCCCTCTCTCCTTCCTTAGCAGAACCCCCTCCCAATGCAGTGAGCAATTGGACACCATCATACCCTGACTTCATCAGGGTGGGCAGTTCAAACCCCACCCTCAATATAAACCTGCTCCTGGAGATCATGGAGTCCTCTGGCAGCAGCTTTTGTTTATCGCTTGCTCCCCCCACCGTAGCACAGCTTCTTTCTCATGTTAACAAGGCAGGGAGGAGGGGGGGAGAGAAGGGAAGCCTAGCTGGAAGCGGCACTGACCCCATACCTCCAGTATCTGCAGGAGAGGCGCGCGCTGGAGCCCCCTCCCCTCCCCGACTTCCTATCAGCAGGTCATTACTGAGATCATCTACGTCAGTATTGCCTACT
>MTQE01000390.1:8057602-8069875 GCA_014337955.1 Aspidoscelis marmoratus
ATCAGTCCACGGAGAGGATGTGGACTGCATGCCTCTATGGTCCAGTATACTCAGACTAGTCCTGTTTTGCCTGGGCACCCAGAACCAGTTCTGGAAGTGCACTGCTCCTGGGCATTCAGCCAGACAAACCCTGGCCAGGACCTTTGAAGCTCAGAAACAAAAAGCTAGGGCATGATGGGGTGTCTGCAGAAACAGCCAAAGATGTGAGATTACCTGTCATTTTAAACATATTGTATATTGTTTTACACGTGTGTGAATTTTTAATGTCTTTTAATGTATATTCTATTTTAATATGTTGTTATCCGCCCAGAGACCTTCGGGTATGGGGCGGAATAGAAATGTAAATAAATAAATAAATAAATAAATAATAGATGATTAAAGATCACTTCCCCTTCTTATATTGAGGAAGAAGCCAGCACGTCCGGCCCTCGCTTCTCGGGTCTTGCATGCCAAAAGGACACACATATAAGGACGCACACTCTTGTATATGTCCTTATATGCATTTTAAGGCCCTGTGCAGAAGCACCTTTATTTCCTGGCACAGTTGTGTTTTACATCAAGTGCGGGCTGGATCATTGCAGGCAGGTTAGACAAGCAGTCTTTTCCTTCAGAGGTGACTTGAATGCAGTCAAGTTGATGACGATGAAGAAAGTGAATTGACACACAAGCATCTTTTTGGTTTCAGCCCTTTGATGAAACTCAGTTGCATAACACAACCAATTATGAATGCAATTTACATCCCAGTTTCTGAGTGCTACCATATTAAATAGCACCTCATTTCCCTTGACAAGGTAATTCTCCTTTTATTATTTTTCCCTCAGTGGATTCAATTAGACACCTGTCCTGTGTATTCAACTCATCATGCACCTGTCTGTGCTATTAATCACCTGTATAAATTCTGTCAGACGTGTCATCTCAGTAAAAACACCTGTAGATCCAGAAGCTACATTTCCAATCCTACCTGACATTGAACTCTCCTCTTCTAACAGTAGTAGCTCAACAGATCCTTTAGCCTGGCCACAAGAATTTTCAATAATGAATAAGATCAATGAGACTTTGAAAGTCCAGATCTGGTTTCATTTCGGTGGGCACTTTATTTTCCATTAATTCACGTGTTGTTTTTAAACACATTCTTAAAATCCTTTACGCCTAGTAAGGCACAAATCCCTATTAGGAATGTGTAAGAATATTCAAAATTCAATTGAATTTGTTTGAATTTGGACGTTCAAATTCGAATCGAATGTCTGTATATTTGTTTTTTTAACATTTGAACGAATTCAAATGTTTTGAATCATTTGTACGGATTATTCAGGCATTTGTATGTGGACGGATACGTATGCATTACACATGTATCCATCCACACTTATTCGTATCTGTACGCATATGTGCAGATACTTATGAGACGAGAATGGGATGCATACGGGATATAAATGGGATGGGTATGCATGAGTTCGGATGCGTATGAACACATACAAATGTTGTTCTACATTCATATTTTCAAATACGAATCAAATATCTGTACAAATTGATAAGGATGTATTCAAATAGGTTCGAATTGGAATACTTTCATTTTTTCTCTATTCGTACGAATTCAAACATTTGAATATTCGATTTGATTCAAATTGAATTCAAAAATTGCATTCATGCATACCCCTAACCCCTATGTAATCTTTTCAGTCTCAACATCACCAAAAAACAAAATAAGAAAAACCAAAACAATGAAATTTAATTTAATTTCTGGCAGCAGCCGTGGGATCAGTTCCAGAGTGAACTGAAGCTGTGTTTCTACTTAGCGTTGAAGGAACCTTGTTGAAAGGGTTACAGTTTTGTAGTTCTACTTTCAAAGGCACAAAGCACCTGGTGAATGATGTGATCCTCTTCCAAGGAGTATGACATCCACACAAGAGGCCTGGGGCGAAGGGTGTAGTGCTGCACTTGGAGGACTGTCCCATTTGCTTCTACAACAGGTGCCTTAAAAAACCAAAAACTTGTGGAAGCACATGTTGATGCACCAAATGAGACACTTCTGACAATCCAGACCTAATCCAGACTTCCCACTCTTGCTGTGAAGACACAGCCTGAAACTTCACTATCACTCGCCTGTAGTACACTGGATCCCAGTTTGAAAGCTGAAGGAAACCTTTTCAATTTTGCTGCTGCTTCCTTCCACAATCTCCATCTGTTGGCCACTAGTGATATCTTCTGGTGAGTGATAGAGTCCCTTTAAAATGTTATGTACATAAAACATTTTTTAATGGTCTGGAAAAACCGTGGGAGTAAGGGAGTAGGGCATGTATTTCAAGATGCATTATATGATAAGTGGGTTAATGGATACACATACTGCATATGGAAAGGAAACGTCAGAACAATTTCTCCTATGAAATACAGTTATAAAGTTTCACAAAAGATGACAATTAAAAGTGATTATGTACTTCAGGAATAACTAAATTGTGTGACTTAAAGATTGCACCTGGCTCATGAAATATTTTTGTCCAGCCCTTGAGAATCTTTATAATGGAACTATGCTTATGCTAGAGGCCATCTGTTTATAAGAACTGAAGCTCTGGTTCCTTGAATTTATGGCTTGGGAGCCTTGTGATCCTGTTTTGAAAATGCTGTGAGTGTGCACATTTAGGAGGAGGATGTTTCTGTGAGTCATTTTGGAACCTATTTATTATGGAGAACCTAAAGTTCCTCCCTTGCACCATTATCCATCTTGAACAAAAGGGTATGGGCGCATCCCCATGGAAAACGGTTGCTTCGCTTGTGACGCGTGTCATAAAAATCTGTGTTGTAACTTGCAATAAAGTGTCCCCATGTGGTTTGGGGCAAAGTGGATTCAAATTGTATGTGCCTGTCCTCATGCAAGCCACAACGTGAACCTGCGTCTTTTTCTCCCCCCTCCCCCTCCCCCCGATAGGAAACCAGGTTGACATCACCATAACCCATCCTGCCCACTGCAACAATGACAGGCAAACAGCTGCAGCAATAACAGGCAAACACCTCAGTTGCAACTCCATGAACACAAAGATCATTTCTTTCCTTGGCCACCAGAATTAAAAGCATAACAAAAGTTAGTTAAAAGCATAACTAAAAGCAGATGATTCTTTTTCCTTGGCCGCCACAGGTTAGCAGAGGTGTGCACATCCGCATGACAGCAGGCAACCGCCACTCACAACCAGCTCAAAACTTTCTCCCAATTCAGGTCCCAGACTTGCTATCAGGGAAGGGGGGTGTAATAACTGTAGCCATTTATTTAAAGAAATCCCCAAGCCGTTGCTGATTGCAGCACACACGGCAGGAACAGGGAGCAGAGGCAAAACCCTGCCCACTAATACTGTGGCCGTCAAGCTCTGCCCCAAATAACCCAGGAGAGTCTGCATGACCCCAGAACAATATGTGCTAGCCTCCTATTTCGGAAGGAGTGCACTTGCTAAGTGGTTTTTTGTTTTTTTTAAACGTATTGTCTTGCATGTAGCCCATATTAGGGCTTTGCATAGAGACATTCCCGAGGCAACCTCAGAATAATTTAGGAATATTTTCATCATGGGGACATGCCCTATGTGGCTAAAGTACTGGAACTATGTATTACATCAGGAAGCAATCGTTGTAACAGGTAGCTGAGACCTATGAACCATCCAGGGGCAATGCTTACTTCTCAGGCCTATTTTGGCCTGTAAGCACATTCATTCCTAAGATTTCACATCTCCTCATGACTTCTTTATTTCTGTTAGTAAAGGAATGCTCAGCAGCTGTGCAGCCCTAAGCAAATGTCTCATGCATAGTGCCAAACCATGAATTTAAAGTCCAACTGGATGGTTCAATTAGTTTGAGTTTGAAACCATCCCAAAGAGGTCTGTTTGAACATGAACTGACTGAGGGGGTTCGGTCAAAGTGATTTGAATTTGTTTGGATTGTGCCTTTTAAATGTTGAACCAGAGGCCTTTTTGCACAGGCCTTTCCCGAACGCGTGGAAGACAGCTCCGGACGAGGCATTCGCATTGCCCGAGCGGGGCTTGCGCCGCCTCGTGTCCGGAGCTGTCTTCCACGCGTTCCGGATGCAGAGCACTTTAAAGTGCTCTGCATCCGTTCCAATTGCGGACGAGCCGCCCTGGCGCGTTCCGGGAGAGAAGCGTTCGCGCACGCTTCTCTCCCTGACAGCCGTCGGCACGCCCCCAGGGCCCGACTTGCCGGGCCGGCGATTGCGCCGGCGCGGCGAAGCCGGTAGGCGGGACGCACCGAATTGGGGTTCCCCTTTCTCATCTGCCAGGGTCAGTGACCCTGGCAGATGGGACAGGGGAACCCCGATTCGGTGCGTCCCATCTGTCGTCTCCGCCGGCCGCCGGGACGTGGCTCCTTCCCGGGTCCGGCAGCCCCAATGGGCTGCATCGGCTTCCTGCAGCCCCATTCCGGGGTGGCAGGAGGTCGATGTTGGGCTGGCTGGGGGCAAGGAATGCCTTGGTCGACCGGAGCGCATCGCTCCGGTCCCCCAAGGGTCCCCCCCGCCCCCATCGCGGCCGTCTGTGGGGCGCGAGTGCCCCGCAGATCAGCCACCCACCTCCCCAGTCCCCAAAACCCCCACCCCCAACCACCCTCCGACCCGGATCTGGCCGATCTTCGCGGTGAAGGTGCCTACAGCGAGGCACCTTTACCGCGAAGATGATTCCCCCCCCCAGGGCCTGGGGATGGGACGCGCGCGACGGAGGACTTACCTTGTGGCCGTCCGCCGTCCGACTGAGGGGGGCATGCTGGGAGCGCGCAGGACGCAGCCCACCTAGCCCCCCTATTGGACAAGCAGTTCATGTTGAAATGGGGGAAAGGAAAAGGAAGGAAGGCAGACGCTGCCAGCGTCCTCTTCCCAACGTCCTCAGCTGCCAAAAAGGAAGGGTTGGCTGTCGGTGGGAACGTGGCCATAGTTAGATTGTAAGGAAGCATTCAGGGGTACTACTTTGAGAACAGGGGAGATATTCAATGAAGGCAGCAGAAGGTAATGTGCTCTGAAGGCTGGCAGTTGGGAGACTGCATGCTAATGGGCGTCCCTATGCAGATGGTAGGCCACTGTGAGAGCAGACTGCTGGGCTAGATAGGCCATAGATCCATCCCATGTACATATAGCATGGAAAATTGGTTATAGAGAAAATTTGAGAAATATCAAATATAATGGGAAAATAACAAGACCCTGGGCTATACATGCAAGAGAAAAACACTGGACTGGGAGAAGAGATAACAGCCAAAATATCAAAAGTTTAGCTATCTGACAATGACAAAGAAGAAAAATAGAATATATCTTTTAAAACATGTTGACAACTCATCCCCAATGTACTTGGTTGGCTTCAGCTGTATAGGTTTGTGGATATATAGATGTCAGCACAACCTAATACTTGAAAGCCCTGACAATGACACATATGTCAGAAAGTTTGCTACTAAGAGCCTGTTTGCATTTGCTGGCCTGGTATGGTGTAACAATATCATTCCAAGCCAGTAAGGATCCAGCAAGGCATTGACCATTCACATGATGAGGGCTAAATTAGCTCTATACCTGGCCAGTAGCACTGGTAGTGCCATTGGCCAGACGAGGGCTGGCCAGATCACAAAGTCAACTTCTGAGGGAACATCCAGTTCATGGTCAGACATTATCATGGCAGTCTGGATGCTGCATTTGACTGCTGAATCATAGTCCTGCAGCCACACCCATTTGCCATGCCTCACAGATGAGGGTATGGACACAGAATCCAGGAGCGATACATACACTTCTGGTAAGTGTGTTTTTTCAGAGTCCATAACTGAATCTCTTCAGGGAAGACTGCAGGTACACCTCAGATCGGGGTCCAATTGCACTACGGCCCATATTTTACATTTAGTCAACATCTGGGCAAGTGCATCTGCACTTAGAGCCTTCAAGTGCCCCCTGCCTGCCCAGATGTTGACTAATGGTGCACCACAAGCAACCCAACCCCCCCAACCCTGGCCTTAACCTTACCTTAAGTGTCCAGCCAGCAACCATCTGCACTCTGTCTGGATGAGGAGGTCATCTGAGCTGCTTCACAAGCCCATGACCCGTGAGCCCCTAACATGACTGTGCTTGAACAGAGTGTCAGTGTCGCCATAGCATCAGCACTTACCCTTGCACAGTTGCGTAGCATGCCACACTCAAGATGGGGGCGCCCTGCAGAGGATCAGCTGTGCAATCAAAAACTGGTAAGTGATCAATCATGTGGGCTTTTCCATCCATTGCACAGGAAAGGAAGTGTGAAAGCATCTCCTATTTCATTAGCAGGGAAGTACAAACAGGCCCTGAGAAACTAATGATTGGTATTTTACTACTGTTTGCAACCTAAAGTTTGTGATTTTGAACAATTAGATTTTTTTTTTAACATTCTCACTTGTCATCACCACTGTCATTAGCTGTCCCCATAGGCTTTCCCTAAGTGTATTTCCCTGAGACCTGAAACATAAAGTAGTTTCAATGAGTTTTCCATATTCAAGCAGGGGCATGTAATGGTGCTCTGATTCCCACTGTTCAACTTCATTGACTAAGCATTGGCTCTTGAATGGTATCAGGTAGTTTCAGTTACGCCAGTAGAATTCAAATTTTATTCGAAACAAAGATGATGTCAGAATGCAAGTAATTAGGCAATAGTGGATCATGATTAATTTGGAACCATTTCTCATTTAGGGCTGTTCCTTCTTGAACTGGTCAGGATTTTAGTTCATTGTTCTTTGCTTCATGTTGTGTTTTAGGAATCTAGGTAACCGTGACTGGAGTAAAAAAGAAAGAGAATTAAAATATTTCTGATTTAATGTAAGGTCTTCAGCAGAAATAGCTGGCACAATTCTTGTGTTATTTCATCAATGATTGTTCAATAGATTAAGTGATTCAGTGTTGACGTCACTCATTTTAATTGGGAAGACATAAATTAATCAAAGAGATAAGTAGTCTGCAGTCTGAAGCCAACAGTTTCTGCAATCAGTGAATTATATCTCATTATAGATTTTCAGCAAGAAAAAAAATGCCTATTTTAATTTCAACGTGTGGAAGTGTAATTGCAAAATACAGGGTTCAGTGTTGCATGACATGCTATTTTGTTGAGGTAGACAATTTTATGCTGGCCTGAAGATAGTATCTGATTTACAATGCCAGAGTTTTTTCTTCGCCTAATTTGCATTTAGAGGATCTAAGATGGTTTATTTTCCCCATAATCATTTATTTATTGTAATGCATTATGCAACTCTAGATAAATATCTAGTCATATATCAGAAGTACCAAATTTTATACACAATGCAGTTGCAGAAAGTGTTGGAAAGGGGAAAAAAAATCAGACCAGGAAGGAGAAAGCTGACTTTTCTAAAGCACATCATGCTATTTTCATTACTTTGATTACCTGGGTGAGAAATTTAGCTCTAAATCTAACACACTTATCAGTATCTCTTTCTTTAAGAACAGCATCTGATCTTAAAGAAGATAGTTGTTTCTTAGGGCAACCCTAAACTTTGCACAACAAATTTTTGGCCATTCAGTTGGCCTTTTGCCTATTTCACTCTTCTAGTCTTGCTAAAGATGAAAGCTTGCCATTTTGTTGTTGTTGTTACTTTTTTGGTTGGACTTTGAAGCCCAACGTTATATATTCACTTAACCCGGTACCTATTTCTACTTGCAAGCCAGGGCTGTTAGGTGAGTAGTTTCGTTGTGGAAATGTACCACATCTCTGCGCTACACTTTCAGAACGTGTTCCAAGAAATGTGGTTGCCCAATCTTTTTATGCATACAAATGAAATTATGAATGATTAAGCCACAGCAGTTATAGGAAAGGCACCTTTTTTGGTTAACGCTATCACAGTTGTTGAGTTAGTGCCTTACTACTTTACAAGATTTTCATTTCTCCTGGACTGTAGTAAGAGGTGTGCAAAATGCTTTAACGCAAAACCTTTTTTGTTTGAAATGGGGCAAATAAAAGGGGTTTATTATTAATTTGGGACAAAGCCAACCTCTCTTCCTCTATACAGTGGTTTTCAACCTTCCTAATGCCGCGACCCTTCAATACGTTTCCTCATGTTGTGGTGGCCCCCAACCTAACCCTAACTCTAACCCCCAACCATAACTACTTCATAACTGTAACTTTGCTACTGTTATGAATTGTAAATATCTGATATGCAGGGTGTATTTTCATTGTTACAAACTGAACATAATTAAACATAGTATTCACATCAACCACAACTGAATATGAAACTGTTGTTTTACCTCCAATACTGCTGCTTTCCACACAGTAGCTGTTCTCTACTGTATTTGAATGGGGTATATGTGATGGGGTTGGCGCGGTGATGTCATCTTGCCAGGTACCTGTATGTGGGCGTACCTGCATGTGGGTGGACCCGCCTGGAGATGGATAGAGGAGTGGTATCTTGGTTCCTATGTGTTTTCCGATGGTCTTAGACGACCCCTGTGAAAGAGTAGATCAACCCCCAAAGGGGTCACTATCCACAGGTTAAGAACCACTGCTCTATTATGTTCCAAAGTCTAGTGGTCTTTCCTCCACTTCCTAACTCTTTCTAATACATTTTCTATCACCTTTTCTGGATCTTCCTACTTTCTGACCTTTCTGAACTAATTAAGATTCTTTTCATTTTTGGTCTCATTGAGATCCAGTTTGGTCTTGTGGTTAGAGTGCCAGATTTGATTCTGCACTCCACCACGAAATCAGAGGATAACCCTGGGCTAGTCACAGCTCTCTTTCTGAGCTCTCACAGTCCCACAAGGTATCCCAAGGTGTTTGGTGTGGGGAGAAGAACAGGAAGCTTTGTCAGGCACTTTGAGTCCCCCTAAAAGAGTGAGAAAAGTGGGCCATTAAAGCCAACTCTCCTCCTCTTCCTCCTCTATTTCCTAGGTGTAGTTTGTCTTTGCTCACTTTGTGCTTGATAACCAGCCAACCCTTGATGAGATTCTTGCTCCCTGAAAATCCCAATTATCTAAAAAGGTCTCAAGATTAAATTTTCCCCACTTCGAATTAAAATTGGTTTAGGAAGGATGATCAGGGAAAACTTCAACCAATCTGGCTTGGTACAGGTCTAATAGAACCTTCACATTTTCAGGGATGTATTCTAAGCTTCCTTCCATAGTAACTTCTTAATGAAAAAAATGATATGGGACTGTAAGACTCAGTGAAGGATTTTCCATGGATTCAGGTTCTACTATCTCAAAACAGAGCAGTGGGGGAAAAAACTCATTATTGCTGTTGCTTGTCAGCATAGACAGTAGCATGCTAGACAGTAGGGATATGCATGAATATTCATAGGCATTCAAAATCCAATCGAATGGTCAAATTTTGACATTCAGACTCGAATAGAATATCCCAAAATTCGAATGTAAATATTCAAATCAAATTTTGAACTTTGGATCTATTTGCTCAAATTATCCAGACATTCGTATGTGTACGGGTTCGTACAGGATGCATACTTGATGATCTACATCTTTCCTACATCTGTACATATTTGTACAGATCCGTACAGGGCAAAAATGGGTTGCATATGGGATAACTATGGGATGCATATGGACATGTATGGATGAGTACGGAGGTGTATGTAATGTAGGGAAGATGCATGTACATATGAATGTTGTCAACATTTGTATGTGCAGATTTGAATAAAAAAATTGAACAAATAGATTTGAATTTAGTAAATACAGCCCATCTACTCTGGCATCCTGTCTCATGCAGTGGTCCACCAATTGCTTCTGGGTCTGGTCTGGATCAAAATGGAGCTAAGGGCTGAAAAGGCTTCACGTGCTTATTCCATTGCTCTATGGAGGCCAAAATAGGCCTTCTGGAGGCTGAAATAGGCCTTCTGGTTCTGGATGCTTTCCCTTTATGGCATTCACATGGGGTGGGGGGCTGATCCGGTAACCATAGTTAACTGAAACAGTGGTTACTGAATCAGTGGATACGAGGGCCCGACTGTATATGAACCTTTGTTAACAAGGTGATATCTCTTCTTTTTAACATTGTGTCTGGTGCAAATATATAATCTTTGTATATCATTTAATTTTGTTTTGTTTTGTTTTTAATCACAACTGACTGCTTGTCCATCCTTAGCTGTACCAAAACATACTGCACATTGTCCTTTCAGTTTCTTTGAGAAGTGTTCTGGTTATCATGCTGCTCTTTAGGAGGAGTGAAAGTCCAACATAAGAGAATAAAACAGTAAAGAAACACACGGTGGCTAATTATTTTCCAGAGCGCAATGCCTCCTTTCAATTCTTCAGCTCTCCACTCACCTTTCGCCCCCTTTCTCCTCAGTGAAGGAGCGGAAGAGTAGTTTGCGTGCAAGTCAGTGAGGAGTAAACAGATGTTGGCAACGTCACTCTGAGGGTTTCCCTTACTTGGCTGTTTGTCTCCATAGTAACTGCCAACCACAACCTGCAAACAGTTACCTAAACTCGATGAGCCATGCCAGCAGAACTCCCATCGTGGGGATCCTTGTTTATGTTCCTGTTGCTAAGCGATTCCGTTGGGCTGTAATTAGGATATGAATGAGTTTATGTGCTGTGTGCGCGCGTATCTTTTACACCAAGCAAGAGCAAAGGCATGTTGTGAATCATGAGTGAGCTAACAATCAATGTCTTTTATGTTAGATTTTTGACGGAAGACAAAACATACCCTAAATAAGAAAGAGGGGGGGGCAGTCAATTATCTAGCAGATTATCTAGCAAATATTCATCCACATATTTGCTTCTGGTTGTCAAAATCAGATGAAAATCATGTGTGTGCTGATGCGCCTGAGCATGATCCATTTGTCCAAGTATCTGCAGTTGAGGTGTAATTGTCAAAAATTACATGTCTAAATATGTTTAATGTCCCTGGATGCGAAGTCAAAGATTTGTTCACACCAAGAAAATGCACCCTGCTGGGCTCAGTTTTCAACACATTCTGTGTGGGGAGCAGGGGATATATTGTTGTGGTTAAGTTCCATTTTTGCCCTTTTCTTGGCAAACCAAACTCATTTGCCATTGCCTTCTTTTGATGAGCTCTGCGTAAAGACTGAAACCAAGTGCAGTTTCAATTAGACTTGGAGAAAGGGAGGCAGAAAAGGCTGTTTTGGACTTTTGTGTGATGTTGCTTTCTCTCTGGAGGCCGAATGAGAAAGTAATGACCTTTAGATTTTATTTGTACAATCTCATATGTATCTGTACGCATTTGCTCTTATAATGCAGGACGAAAACAGGATGCATATGGGATAGAATGGGATGCGTATGAAATGCGTACAGATATGTGCAACACATACGCATGTTGTCGACATTCATATCTTCAGATTAGAATCTAACATTTGAGCAAATAGTTTTGAATGTATTCAGTTCGAGTTGGATTTTGTTGCATTCAGATTTTAAACATTCGAATTGAATTGAATGTTTTGACATTTGATTTGACTCGAATTTGAATGCAAAAAACAAACAAACCACATTTGTGTACATGCCTAATGTTGTCACATCAGTTAGTAATAGTCTCTGCCCCTTTCTGCACTTATTTTATACCTGGATTAAGGAGCCTCTTAATATAGCTCACAGGCCTCCCATCCCCACATTGATGCATATCAAGGAAGGCATCGTTAGTTCTGCTCCATCTACACAAGATGGAGCTAGATCTGGATTAAAAGAACCTTAATCCAAATCCAAAGGCTTTGTTGTAGATCACAGGTGGTGTACAATTAGCATTCCTCCATGATACAGAACTATTTATGGCAGGGTTTCCCAAACTGTGGGTCGGGACCCACCTCTAGGAAATTTAACCGTATTTGAAATAACTTTTTAAATGTAATTATTTAATTAAGTAATAAAAACATTGTATTAAAACTTTGTTATTTGAAAAGTCCTTTATTCATATTGGTAGCAGTTAAATTTCCTAGAGGTGGGTCCCGAGTTGGTCCAGTATTGAAATCAGGTTTGGCATGCGTTTTAGATTTGGGGTGATTTCCATGGAGCAAATAGCCCAAACTCATGCCAAACCAGGACCAAATTTGGTACATGGAAAAGCAAGTCTGGGCATGGTTTGGACGATTTGGTCTGAGCCAAGCCTGTACATGGAGACGGCCTGGGACTTCACGATCTCGGCTGACAGGAAAGAGGCTTGAGTTTTAAAGCCAAGCCTCTTTCCTGTCAGTCAAGATTATGAACAGGGGGTGCAGAGGCCCCCCTGGAAATCTCAATCTTCTGCATCCCCTCTTCCTATCTCGGCTGACAAAAAAGACACTTCCTCTTTCCTGCCGAGATCTGATCGGGGGGGGGGG
>MTQE01000390.1:8084558-8096767 GCA_014337955.1 Aspidoscelis marmoratus
ACTCTGGATCCATTGCAGATGTGACTGGCACAGCCACTTTCCCACCTCCCTATTTCACTAATGTTCTGAAACTTCATATGAATGTCCTGAAACATTTGTATTCATACGAATGTCAATGTACAAATGTTGTAACATTTGATTTGTATACGAATGTCCGAATTCATATGAACAACGAGTGTTATGAATATTCATGCACATTCCTAGTCAGGTCTATCCAGCTAATCATATTGTACTCATCAAGATTATTGATGCTTTCTTGGGTTTGGATGTTTACTGTTAGATTTTTGTTTTCCTTGAAACTGAAGTCCAGGTAAGTCATCTGCCCCCAGCAATGGTGCTTCACCCACTGGATTTTACTAGAATTCAGTTGGCATTCCTGTGCCTATTAAATCTTCTTAAACACAGTACTTCAGTAATGTGAAGGGGGAAAAAAATCTGATAAAATCTTTCCGTTGTCTGTTATCCTTTTATTTTTCTTCTTCCACCCATTTCCATCAAATTGCTCCATGATTCTTATCCAAATCTTTCCTCCTTTTCCAAACCTCTGGCATTTTAGTCCTTTTGTCTAACCAGAACTGTTCTTCTCGGTTACTTGTTGCATCTATGTCAGACTGAGTAGAGGCCTTTTCGCATTACACCCGCTCCATTTGGAACGGATGTAGTGCAAAAGGCCCAAGTAACTTCAGGACGCTTTCACCATTCACACACAGGAAGGCAGGAACACATGTAAATGCATTCCTGCGCACCTGTGTGCGAATTGCTAAAGCGTCCTGAAGTTGCTTAGCTGGGAAAGGCCAGCCAGGGGCGGGGATACAGCCTGCAAGGCTGCCTCCCATTGGGTGCGAGCACCCAAGGGGCGAGCAGCGCTGTCAGGCCGCTTGCCCTGCTTCGTGCCGGCTGTACTGGGCTCGATCGAGCCCTGTGCAGCTGGCATGAAGCTATCTGGACACCCGGGGCCCCATCGTGGGGCCCAGGGCAAGGTCCCTATGGGGCAGGACCCCTTCGGAGATCAGAATCCCTGGCTCCGGTCTCCGAAGACTTCGCCCCGACCCCGATTGAGCCCATCTGTGGGGAGTAGGCACCTGGATCTAGGCGCCTACACCCCGCAGATGATTCTCCCAACCCCCGTACTTCACCCCCACCCACCTACCCACCTCACCCACCTACCCACTGTACCCACCCCCGACCGCGATCGCACCCATCTTCGGGGTGTAGGCATCTGGATGTAGGCTCCTACACCCTGCAGATGATTCTCCCCCCCCCCACGGCCCGGGGACGCGATGTGCGCAGTGGAGCTCCTACCTGATCGGTGTCCGGGCTTGCACTGAGCCCAGGATTCTGGGAGCGCCCACCACACGGCGCACCGTGGGCCCCTATGGGATGAGCAGTGAACAGCACGGCTCTCACCAGCTGTGAGGCTGATTTTTGGCCAATGCTGGCAGGGGGTGCGTGCCCACGGCTGTCAGGGAGGGAAGTATGTGTGAACACTTCCCTCCCCAAATGGCCGCGGATGCTTCATATGCGCGGGAATGGACGTAGAGCACTTTAAAGTGCTCTACATCTCGAACGGGCAGAAGACAGCCCAGGACGAGCTGGGACGCAAACGAATGCAAATGCCGCGTCCCGGGCTGTCTTCCATGCGTTCAAGAGCTGTGTGTGCGAAAAGGCCTCAGATCTCTTCCAGAATGAAAACAAAACAACAATTCATGACACGTAAGATGCACTGACATACAGTATAAGGCATACCTATAATTTGCCAAGGAGCATTGAGGAAAGATAAATTAAAAACAAATACATAATAAAAACATGAGGCTGTCTTCTACTCAAAAGCCACCACATTGTCCTGACTGTCAGAGAAGAATTAACTGTCCTCATCACAACTTGATGGTTGCATTGGAATGGTGGTGACTTTTGGCTGTTGGCCCAGCTGCATGTTGATCAATGACCCTGAATGTAAGATTGCATGACCCAAGTTCTTGGTTGTTTCTGGTTCCGTGCTAAGGTGTCTGGCAAATAAGGTGGGGGCTGCCTGTAGAAGTACTCAACCCAGTATGGACAGGAAAAAACAGAGCCTCTGATGTTTATGGAAACTTCTCTTGATCTCAAGCCAGCTTCCTTTTACCTGTGTCCCCATCTAGGTGATGTGGAGGTGGATTCTCTATCACCAGGACTCATGAACACTATTAAGACTGCTTTTGGAGATAATTACTATCCACCTCAGTTTGTTTCTCTTGTTTTTTTTCCCCAGCACTTTCTGCACCCAACCAATTCAGAGTATAGGATTCAAGGAATGGTCTCCTTGCAGTTTCTTTGCTCTGTTCCACTGGATAATTTCAGTTCCATCTTCTTTTAACCTAAAACTGTATTGATCACAGTATTTTATGAGAACTGGCAGTCTTTCAAGGCAAAAATTGAAACTGATAGATGGATTGTTCAGTTTGGTGGAGCCACAGCTGGCTGGTACTGATGGAAGCTGGGAAACATCTAGAAGACACCAGGGTGGCAAAGGCTGTGTTACCTGACACCCCACAGCTCAATGCTACAATCAGAATTTTAACGAATTATGACATGATTCATATTTTGATAAAAGTTACCAGCTTGTTACAGGAACCACTTCAAGTGATTGAGTAAACCTGGAATGTTTACAAAGTATACATGGCTGTTAACAGGAAGACAGATGATAAATATGTATATATTTAAAGTTAATATTTGAGCAGTTAGACAAACATACTGCATTATCTGGAAGGAAATACTTGTTTAGTCATTCTATTCACTTCCCCTTTCTTCTAGATATGAGGAATTATGGGTCTTTGGCAGCGGCATAAGCAAGCTGAGTACTGATGCCAAGGATGTTGGGAATTATAGTTTGCTAATATGTGGAGGAGTACTGATTTCCCATTACTGGATTAAAAGGGTGCCTCTGAAATATTGAAATGGTGTTTTTCTAGTAGATGCAGGAAGAAGAGTTAGCTTTTCTACCCCACTTTTCTTACCCATTTAAGGGGACTCAAAGCGGCTGACAAAGCTTTCTGTTCTCCCCACAACAGAACACCAGGTGAGGTAGGTGGAGCTGTGACTAGCCCAAGGTCATCCAGCTGGCTTCATGGGGGAGGGCGGAATCAAACCCAGTATTCCCAGATAAAGGTCCAGCTCCTTAACCTCTAGACTAAGCTGGCTCTTCCAGCTTCACTATCCAAGCAGCATGTACTTACTCTGCATGTACTTACTTTTGGATAATCTGGAGTAAAACACATCCAGATTCATTTGATCCATGCTTTATTCTAGATTATCCAAATAATGCAGATTAAGTATGTGTTGTCTGGATGAAGCTAAGTAGTAGGCTCTGATGCATCAATTCTCAGAGATGGGAAAATAAATTAGGCTGCCTGGAGTTAATCTATTCCCACCCTCATTTGCATTCCTTACAAAGAAATCTGCCAGACTTGCAGGTGGATTGGAAAGTATCTTTCATTTCGCTTCTGGATAGTAGGTTGACTGTGTGGTGTAGACAGATCTGTGTCTCCCAACATGTAGCCACCAATCCTTGACCTCAGAGCAACAATGGGGCAATTCAGACAACTCTGACAGCTTGGGTCAAGGTTATTTGAAGGATCCTATCTCCGTTTATAACCCAGTGAGGGCTTTAAGATCTGCTGGGGAGGCCCTCCGATCAGCCCCGCCACCTTCTCAGGTTCAGGTTGGTGAGAACTCAGGAGAGGGCCTGCTCCCAAATTGTGGGACTCCGTTCTGTCAAAGGTCTGCTCAGCCCCCTCTCTGCTCTCCTTCTGTCATCAGGTTAAGATGGTGCTATTTAGGCAGGCTTTTAATTAACATTTATTTAATTCAAATGATGTTTTTCCTCTTTTTGGATGTTTATATTGATTCTAACTGTAACGGCTGTTTAATTTTATTTTAATGTTTGTATTATGGTACTTTTTAAAAATGGAATTTTAGTGTTGTGAGCCACCCTGGGTCCCATCTTGGGAGAAGGGCGGGATATTAAACAAACAAATGAATAAATGAATGAATGAACGAACAATATATTCCCCATCATATTTCCTAACTCATTTGATTGTGTTTCCATCCTCAGACCAGTTTGTGGCCTCACTATAATGATCCCATATGTATGCCTAACTTTCACTGCATTCTTACAGGCTCAAAAACCAATAATCATTTTGGGACTGTA
Source organism: Aspidoscelis marmoratus (assembly GCA_014337955.1). Lineage (NCBI taxonomy): Eukaryota > Metazoa > Chordata > Lepidosauria > Squamata > Teiidae > Aspidoscelis > Aspidoscelis marmoratus. The sequence continues at coordinate 8,088,745 of MTQE01000390.1, forward strand.
TGAGATTGGGGGTGGCAAAACAAAACAAAACAAAATTAAATTCATCAGCTTTGGAATTCATATGAACTTTGAAGCTTTGAACATTCACATTTTAATCAAATATTGGCTATACTTGAAGACTGATATTCACGTGTGAAGTGAATGTTTCTGTGAGTTTGTTCGAAGCTTCGTTAAAAAATCCTGGAATATAGGACCAATATTTCAATACTGTGTTGCTATGTGACATGCTATAATGTTTGGGCCAGGAGTGCTTTGTTCTGGAATGTCAAAAAATAATGGAATAAGCAAGTGGTGTCTGGATGCAGCCTTCATTTGCCCCACATCATGCTTGTGGAAAACACAAACTGGTGGAGCCCTTATTGAACACAACATATAGGGCTATTGGTATAATGGATTAAATTAGTATCTGAGCCAGGGAACTATTCATTCAAAAGGAACATTGTGTGATTTTTGTTACATATAATGGCAGGGAAGAGATGTCAACTGGGAAACATCCCTGGGGAGAGGCAGGTAAGACTACTATGATTATTAAGATATTATGATTATGATTATTAACTGCAATATGTGACCATATAATTGTGGTATTACAAAAATTAATTTTGTAGCCAGTTTGGCTGATCAAATCAAAAAATGGACATGAAGGGTACATCCCCATGGGCACTTTAATCCAAATTTTATTTGAATTCGGGAAGGAGTGTCCCCATGGCTACTGTAATTAATCCAAATCAAGTCTGAATTTGGCACCCAGTGTCCCCATGCAATTCCCTCCTCACGGATTTTATGAGGACTATCCAGCCTAAATCCGGTGGGAAAAAAGTCCTGATTAAAACAGGACTCTGCCCCTTTTTGGAGCTGAGTCTGCTTGTTTTCTCCCACATGGGGATGATACCAGGCTATTTGGGGTGGAGGTCTAGCTGGCTAGCCAATGGCAGCCAGCTGTGGGTGTAAAGCTCTCCCTCCCTTGCCTGCCTCGCAAAAGCTCCGTATGGTACAAAAAAGGCAGAAAGGGGGGAGGAGGGGCTTTTATGTCTCCTCTATTTAAATATGATTTTACATTTTTGCTTTAAACATGCATCTATTTTCAAAAGATACATGGGGAGAAGCTTAGGAACCCTGAAATACTTGATACATTTTATCTCCCACATTTGCCCGTAATCACAAAAGGGAAGCAATTAAAGCCCCTTTGCGTTTGCTTCTTTTATTGCAGGCAGGTTTTGCATGGGAGGGGATTTTAAAGCCTTTTTAAAAAAACTTCAAAAATAGCCCCCAAAATTTTATATCGCACTGACTTCAAAGCCTCAGAGATGTGCATGAGCATTCTATTGCAGGTAATCTCAAAACGAGGAGGTGTGAAAAAGAAAGTATTTTCAGCTAGAATTGATTTTTTTAAAGTTCCGTTTTGCTGCCTTTATTGCAGGCAGGGTTTGCTGGGGGGGGGGTAAAAGCCCTGTTTTTTACAATTTAAAATAGTCCCTAAACCAGGACTAAAAAGCTGCATGGGGATAGCTATATTCGGAGTAATTGATTAACAAGATTCAATTTGGAATAAAAATGGTCCCCAAAAATAGTCCAAGTAGTACTGAGTTTGCATTAAAGTACCTGTATGGGGGCACACCCAAAGTGAACTATCTTTTATAAGATCTGCATAAAAATGGCAAAGTAGTGACAGAGGTTTTCAGATTCACAAAGCTTTTTATTGGGCTCAGTAAAAAGTTTTAATGAGTGGATATTGTGAGGGAACAGATTTTAGCTAAGTATCAAGAGGAACACCTGTTTGGTGAGAGCAACTTACTACTGCAGGGATGCTCAACAGTGGCTCTCCAGATGTTGCTGAAGTATAATTCCCAATATTCCATGCCAGAACCTTCTCACTGCATCTGTGAAATACTGGTAAATTGTCCTCGTGAGTGTTCCTTGTTTGTGAGGATTTAAGCAGAGGCTAGGTGGCCATTTGCTAAAGGTGCTGCAGCTGTTTCCTGCAATGTAAATCTTGAATATGATGGGATTTGGGCTACATTATTGCTTCTAGGTCCCTTGCATTTGCAAGTTTATCAGGGGCAAAACATCCACAGCAGTGTACAGTTTACAGCAGCAGGTACAAGAACCCTTCACCTAAAGTTTGTAGCAGCCATGGGATCAGCAAAATCAAGCAGAGACAGAAATGTGCTTCAATTATCAAATGAGTCTATTATTTAAGACTAGAGTCAATTGCATTCTCCCATACTGACATAATTGCCTGTAATTCAGGAAATGCTGATCTCTTAGCCAAAATGTTCTGTGCTTGCTATGATGTACAGGACACCAAAGTTGTTGTTGCTTAAAAATGATGTACCATGCTTGTAAAACTTGTGTTCACTTTTCCAGTCTAAATAAAGATAGGAAGTTTGGAATGCCTAGGCCCTGTTTTACCTTAAGAAACATCTGATCCTTACTGTTCTTTTCCAGGAACCCCTCGGTGAAACATGTCAAATAAATTCACAGCCATTAAAAAGGAACAAGAAGCCAGGCATATAGACTCATGCACTGGGCATGAATCTGTTAACCTAACATGGCCAGTGCAGTCTTTTCAAGGTGTGTGCTAATGGTGTTTTAACGCCAGGAGATAAATCAGAATTAGGAGAGGGAGAAATTTATATAGGACACAGTTACTTAGTCACGGTAGCATGAAGGGAAATTTGATAATTTGTAACTTCACTGCTGCTTTTTCCTTTAGAGCTAAGTAATTTCTAGGCAGTTCTATCACATGAACTCATTCTTGTATGGGAAAGTAGGAGCTGAAACCTTTTAAACATCAATCAGCTTCAAAACAAATTAATATCTCAAAGCTAAATGCTAAAAATAGGTGCATCTGGGGATAGTGAGGACTTTATCACCATGTACTAACCACCGATGGGGAATTCTAGCAGTCACTAGTTATTTCTTAATCGACACCAGCAAAAACATGGTAGAGAAAATTAAAATGTTGTTCCTATTGTGTGTGTGTGCACATGCATGCATGTGTGTGTGTGTGTAAATTTTACAAAATCTGAAAAACCAATGGTTAAGGAAGGGCTCTCAAATCATTCTCTTAGGTAGCATCCTAATAGCATTCTAATGGTGCTACGGAGAGGCTGGAAGAGCAGAGTGGTCCCATAACCCCCCCATTCATCAAGCAACAACTTGGTATTAGTGTTCCTGGCCTGAACACTATAATGGTAGAGTATATTTGCTTTAGGAGAATAGACCAGTCCTTTGTTTGCAAATGCAGGGAATTAACAACTTCCAGTTTGAACATGCCAGCCTGGGATAGGATAATAATACTAGACCGGTCCAGTAAGGATCCAGGATGGTGGTGACCATTTGCACTACAAGTGCTAAACTAGCTCTGTCTCTGGGTAGCAGGACTAGTAGCGTTAATGATTAGCTCAGGCTTCCAGGATTACCAAGATAAAATCTAAAGGAACATCTGGTGAGAGTCCAGCGATTGCTGTACCGATCCAGCAGCTGCAAGTGACTGGGCAGCTGGAGCACACAGGCATGCCCGCTCACCTCACTGCACCTGGAAGAGGAAGCAGAACCATCTCCTCAGGAAGTATCCAGTCATTTCTGGGAAGATGGTAGACTGCTTTTAGCAGTCCACATCTGGATCACTCCAGGACAGCTGCAGCAGTGAAGCAATGCAGACACATCTGACCAGTGAGCAGATAGAACAGCTCTGTCTGGCAGGCGTGAAAAGGGCCTGAAATATTCCTGGCTGCAGTGCCAAGAACAGTTGCTAGCATGCTTTTATAGCTTTTATAGTTCGAGATAGAACACTTCTAGGTGGATCTGCTGTGACTTCATTACCCCACCTGTATGAGCTTCAGAGGACCAAGTGAGAATGTAGACATGGTGATGCTATTATCATTATCATTGTTGTTGTTGTTGTTCGTGTTATAATATTTATGAACCAAGCTGTATGTTGTAGAAACTTAACCCTTGCAAGGTTGGGAAGGAATGATTAAGCATGATCCAAATTCCTCTTACTTGGCATAAGGATTAGAAAACCATAAAACTTTAAATTTTGCAATGCAGTTTACTAATACTAAATTAATGAATGAATAAATAAATAAACAGGATCCCACCATATGGGGAAAGCACAAAAAGGCATAATGGCAAAAATATAATAACAATGAATTCTTAAAGAATTCTGCTTGCAAAAAGTAAGACAAAATTGTGTACAAAAAGGTATATGAGGTTTTTCTTTCTCAAAAAAAAAAAAGAGTAAATTGGAATTTAGGTTGGAAAAGTAAGAAAGATATGAGAAAGAAAAAGAACTACAAATCCATCCACTCCTAATTAATCTTGATGTTTCTGGACAACAGTTCTGTCGTTCAAAACTATTATCCCTCCTGGCTAGCGGCAATGAGAGTTTCCGTCAAATAGCTTCTAAGGGCACCGGGTTAAAAATAGTTGTCACCGCCGCATGGTTTATGCCATTCTCTACAAATTCACGTGTTCAACTCATGTTTGCACATTCCGCGGCATAAGAGAGGTATATTATCCAAAATTCAACTGATGACAGATAGCAGTTACTATTTAATCCAAAAATAACATTATTATACTGTATTAAAGAAGTAGTTAAACCTGTGGACTACAATTAGTCCTGAGTTTATTAACAGCTAAAAGGATAAGTGCCTCATCTAGCTAGAAATGCATAAAAATTCCCAGGAAGATACAGAGAATCGGAATGACTCTTTTTGCAGAATTAACATTTTACCAGAAGTTGTTGCCTGCCTCAGGAGAATTATGTTAGAGGTAATAAAAAAAAAGTTTCTCATCATTAATTTTGAGAAACCAATTATGAAGATAAAATCCAACTGGTTCATTATTATTTTTATTATTATCGTTTCTCATTGTTACAAGCCCTTTCCTTCTGTTTATCATATATAATCTTCTCAGGGTTATTTATGCCCTTAAAAAAAGACATTCTGTATTTATCTTTGTTTACTGTTGTTAGAAAAGGGAGAAATGGAGTGTTAAATTTTAAAATAATTCCTTACTATAGCTGTGAAACTCTTCTAACATAGAATGGTAGCAGAATCTATATAGAGTTTCTGATGAATAATAAAAGGTGTCAGCAGGCTTACATAGAAGAATGTTCTAGGCTTTATTTATTTATTTTTATTTCTATCCCGCCCTATACCTGAAGGTCTCCGGGCGGGTAACAACATTTATTTTATCGATTCATTTTATTCATGGGTTATAGTCACTGTAATCCCTATATTTTCCAACCTCCCCCCAAAAAAGTTACAATAAAAGCCGTACCGCTTAATAAAGCAAAAATAAAAAGGTTCAGAATTCAAAGGTACTTGAGGCTTTACAGTTCCTAACCATTACTAAGAAGAAGAAGAAGAAGAAGAAGAAGAAGAAGAAGAAGAAGAAGAGTTGGCTTTTCTACCCCACTTTTCTCACCCATTTAAGGGGACTCAAAGCAGCTGACAAAGCTTCTGTTCTTCTCCCCTCAACAGAACACCCTGTGAGGTAGGTGGGGCTGTGAGAGGTCAGAAGAGAGCTGTGACTAGCCCAAGGTCACTCAGCTGGCTTCATGGGGGAGGGTGGAATCAACCCCCGTATTCCCTGATAGGAGTCCGGCTCCCTAACCACTAGACCAAACTGGAATAGAAACTGGATCATTGTAAACTCTGGACCTTTTCACACTTAGTATTCCTGAGACACTGTCCCAAGGTAGTTAAGGTCAGCAATGTCCATGTGTGGCCAGCCATTGTTAGAGTAACCAGATGGTGTGGTGTGCAACTGTGCAGCTGCAGTAGTGCTGTCCCACCCCCAAACAGCATCACCTTGTGGATGCTGCATGTGGTGCTGGACTAGGAATGCCATAGGCACCCCTAGAGAACCTGTGGAGCAGGATGTACTACTACATAGTTTCTTGAGATCAAGGATGGAGACAAATGTTTTAACCACTTTGGCTGGAAGTGGTTCTGCAATGCATGGGTGCACACCTGTCAGAGCATGTGTGGCCATCCTGGAGGGTCAAGTAGGAAAAGGCCCCTTTTTTAAGGAATGGGAGGGGTCTAGGTACAATTGAGTACAACCACATGGTTTTCTGTCCTCTTGTGGAACAAAAATGAGGATAGGACTGGGAGGAAGGTCACATGCTGCAGGCCATGGAGGAATCTAGTAACACAGAGACAATAGCTAAACATAAGAGACAAAACAGGCTTATTCACACTACAGCCTATAGTGCATAATTAAAAAACTTCTGGGGAAGAGCATCCACACCTTGAAGAGGCAGTTACAACCTCCAGGCAACTCCTGCCTTCCCAGAAGTTCCCTAATCATACACTTGGTGTAGAGCATGAAATTGTGGTCCACACCTTTACTAACCTTACCAAATCACTTACTTGACGCATCCAGGCAGTGGTCATTTGCACCTCTTCTAGTGCTCTGGGGTCATCTGAAGTGCCACGCAAGCACACTGGCACTTCAGACGACCACAAGAACATAAGAACATAAGAGAAGCCCTGCTAGATCAGGCCACAGACCATCCAGTCCAGCGTCCCGTCGCACACAGTGGCCCACCAAATGCTCATGGGCATCTCAAGCAGAGACAAGGACAAACCTTCTCCTGCTCTCGAGTCCCAGCAGATGGCCTTAGAAGCACCCCAGTTCCTCCCCCCCCAGCCTGAAAGATGCACCTATGCATTCATTCTAGTAGCCATTGATACATCTGTCATCCATAACCCTACCTTAAAGCCATCTAGACTGGTAGCTGTTACCACCTCTTCCAGCAGCAAATTCCATAAACCAATGACCCTCTGGGTGAAGAAATACTTCCCCTTGTCAGATCCGACTCTCCTACCCATCAGCGTCATAGAGTGCCCCATTGAAGTTCCCCATTATAACTACTTTATCTTTTTGGGATACCTCCTTTACCTAATTTTCCAATTGTTGATTTCCTTCGGGCATTTATTTGGGAGGATGATAGCATGTCCCCATTGTTAGGCTTCCTTTCTGGCTTGGTATTTTTACCCACACTGCTTCTGTGGAAGAGTCAGACTCACCTAAACATTCCAGTTCATAAGAGTCTATCTCTTCCTTAATATACAAGGCTACACCACCTCCGTGTTGCCCTTCCCTGTCTTTCCTGTACAGTTTGCAACCTGGGATGACTGTATCCCATTGGTTTTCACTGGTCCACCAGGTTTCAGTTATACCAATATCAATCCTATTATCCATAACTAAGCTTTCTAGCTCCCCTATTTAGTTCGAAGGCTTCTGGTGTTTGTATTCACTCCTCTGGTCCAAATTCTGTCATCAAGGAACATGTGAATCTTTATACTGTCCTTTGCATCGTTCTGCTTGCATACTATTGACTAATCCCCCACTTCGCTCAGCATTATGTGCATATTTCCAGCCCTCCTCACTCAAGGGTGCACTCTCCCAAATTGGATGCCGCTCAGATCCTGTTGGCTTTCTCCCAGGGATCAGTTTAAAAGCTGCTCTGCAACCTTTTTAATATTATGTGCCAGCAATCTGGTTCCATTTTTGTTCAAGTGTAACCCGTCCCCTCTTGTACAGGTTTGGCTTGTCCCAAAATGTTACCCAGTTCCTAACAAATCTAAACCCCTCCTCCTGACACTACTACCTCATCCACACATTGAGGCTCCTGAGCTCTGCCTGTCTGGCTGGTCCTGCACATGGAACAGGTAGTATTTCTGAGAATGCAATCCTGGATGTCCTGGACTTTAGTCTTCTACCTAACAACCTAAATTTGGTTTCCAGGATGCTCCATCTCACCTTCCCAACATCATTGGTACCAACATTTACCGTGTCCACTGGCTCCTCCCCAGCACTGTCTACTAACCTATCTAGATGCTGCATGATGTCTGCAATCTTTGCACCAGGCAGGCCAGTCACCATGCAGTCAACACACTCATCACAAACCCGGCTCTCTATATTCCTGATAATCAAATCAGCCACTACAAGAAGCCCTCCTCCCATTACCCGTGGAGGAGTATCCTTGGTGCAAGAGGATACAGGC
>MTQE01000390.1:8101255-8124329 GCA_014337955.1 Aspidoscelis marmoratus
GCAATTGGTGGGCCACTGTGTGAGACAGGATGCTGGATTAGATGGACTGTTCGTAAGTTTCCTGTCCCAAATGGATTTGATGCAGTAAGACACACACGTAATATACAGTATGCCAGTACTTTTTCTCTTCATCTTCAGCTACAACAGCACTCCCTCCACAAACAGTTATAAACTGTTCTGCTGTTTGCTCTTTGAGAATTGAGTATGTCTCACAATGTTTTTCATGTGTGTGGAGAGTACCCTCTGGTGGCTTAATTTTTTCATTATGGGATTTGCAAACTGCAGCTTTTTTAATGTCATCATGGACCTGTTCGCACTCATTCATATTCTGGAATATATCTCAGGATAGGGGTGTGTGGTCTGCATGCTAAGCAGACTCCGGCACTTCTCAGCCTGCACTAGCAAGTGGATAGGAGGCCCCTATTCCAGTATATATTCCAGAATAAAACCAAGTGTGAATAAGTCCCATGTCTTCTCTTCTTCTTCTTCTTCTTGGTCTAGTCGTTAGGGAGCTGGACTCTTATCTGGGAATACTGGGTTCAATTCCGCCCTTCCCCATGAAGCTAGCAGGGTGACCTTGGGCTAGTCACAGCTCTCTTCTCAGCTCTCACAGCTCCACCTACCTCACAGGGTGTTCTGTTGTGGGGAGAAGAACAGAAGCTTTGTCAGCCACTTTAAACTCAGAAGATTCACCTGAGAGATAGATGATGTGAGAAGAAAATGACTGGTCAATTTGCTGATGTGTTCTCTTGCTCTGAAAGTGGACTGAAGCTGGATTAAAATTTAGGTGTGAATGCAGCCTTATTAAATGGTGGATCTGCTGCTATTAGTAACTGCCATTTGAGGCTCAGTTCTACCAGGAGCTCCAACTAGATCAGCAGCAATGCATATAGCACAGAAGCAACAGAAGAGATGCTAAGCAGCAGAATGGCAAACAGTCAAGTTCCATCTAATAATGAAGTTATGAAATCCCTACAAAATTTTTACATGTTTGATGCCTGCAAATTTCTGATAAATAACAATAACAACAATGGGGATAGATATATACAAGTTTTATTTGCCTTTTTGTTAGTTCCCACTGCAGGGGTAATTACACCAGACATTTTGTCCATTTTGCAGGATTTTCCTTGCAAATAGTGTTTTCTACAGGTCCTCCCCCTCTTTTTTTGTATATACTGTATACAGAAAGCGTGTTGCAAAAAATATGTGACCATATTGTGGATTTATAGAGGGTGGGGTTGTGTATTTTAGGGGGCTGCAAAGGCCCACTGGTCTGGAACTCAGCAAGGTGTGATCTGAAGCAACATTGCATGATGGCACTGGTCCAGACCAGCCCCTCACTGACTCTGAAACCTGTGTGAATTTCAGGGTTAGGCCCCAACAGATCTGAAGCTTCACTTTGGTGCATCACCAAAACGAGTCCTCCAGTAGTCAGGAACACAGAGATGTACTTCTGCATGTCTCCATGTTCCAGATAAAGCCCAACTAGACCTCTTACTGGTAATCTACCTCAGGACCCCCTTGAGATGGATTACAGTCCATCAAATGCAGATGGAGCATACCAGCAATGGACAGGATGTCACAGATCTTCACTAATGAGCAATCTGATGAGGCCCTGAAGCTGACTAAGAAGGCTTCCAATATGGATCTAAGGTTACGTGCAAAGAGGACCTGGCGCTGCTTTTCCTTTGTGGTAAAGATAAGCATGTAATAATTGTGAAATAATTAGACCTGGTGTTGTCTCAAGGCCACTTGGAGCCTAAGAGAAAGTGGCAAATTAATTTGAGTGCTTAATGAAAGTCCCACCCATGACAACAAGGATATTTATATCTGCTGGTACTATTTCCTGCCTGAACTTTTATTGGTGAATGTTGACATAGTTCTATAAAGGCAAATTTTCTTATTCACAGTCCATACATAAAGATGCCCAAGAAGAGCAGGACAGTGACCTGGCCATTTGACTGAGCCTTTACTCTCACCTCTATGTCTGTTCCTGCAATACTTGGCCCCATTAGGGATGTGCACAGATATTCGAAAATTTGAAAATCAGATTCAAATTCGCCAAATATTGATATTCAAACTCGAATCGGATTTTCAAAAATCTGAATTTCCAAATTCAGCCGCATTTCGGATTTTTGAAAATCTGATACGGATTTTCAAATAATTCAGCTGAATAGAACACCATATATTGCATCCAAATATCGGGCCTATTTGCGCTTATAACACGGGATGACAACAGTATGCAAACGGAATGCAAACAGGGTGCAAGTGAATTCAAAAATTGGATATGAATGTTCCCAAAATTTGTACCATTCAATTCAAATTGGATTTTCAAAAATATGGATTCAGATAATCCGGATTGGAATCAGATTTTCAAAAATTCAGATTTTTTAATTTTGAATCGAATCAAATATTTGAATCAATTCGAATTTGAATGTAAAAAATACATTCATGCACATCCCTAGGCTCCATCCTCTTCTAATCACAGCTTTCAGTTTCATTGATTACATCCAGGTCCAGATCTTTTTTAAAAGGTAGTTTAGTGTTCCCATCACACATCTAATCAAGATTAAAGACCTGACAATACACTTTAGAAGTGTATTTTCTGGCCTTTAGTGTGGATTGGAGGTTTGCGTGTGTGAATGCTAATATCTTTTGAATTTTTTTTTTAAGTGTGTATGTACGCTAGGGATGTGCAGGAATATTCAAAATATTCATTATTCGATTGAATTTGGCTGAATTTGGACCGAATTTAAATTGAATGTCCGAACATTCATTTCTTAAATATTCGAATGAATGCAAACATTTTGAATCATTCGTACGAATAATTCAAACTTTCATATGTGTATGGATACATACACATTGCATATGTATCCATACTCATTTTATTTGTATCTGTATGCATCCATGTGTATGGATGGGCTGGGATTCATATGTATGTTGTCGGCATTTGTATCACCAAATACGTGTTCTTCGTATGAATAGATACGGATTTATTTGAATCGGTTTGAGTTTTAATACATTCATTTTTTTCTTTATTCGTAAAATTTAGACATTCAAATATTCAATTGGAATCAAATGTTGAAAATTGCATTTGTGAATACCCCTAGTATACACCTATTATGCTTCACAGTGCTTTCCCTCTGAAAAGTGAGATTTAGATCACAGCCTCCACGCCAACTATCATAATAGCTCAGGGGGTGTAAAGTGGGCAATTCTTATTAAAAATCAGAAATATTGTATTTTTCACGTTTTCTTGCTTATAGCTTCTGAACTCCACCTCCAGGATTTCTCTCTCCCTCCTACACCCATTAATAGGTTTCTGTCAATGGTTTAGGGACTTTCATCTGCTCTGCTAGAATCCACATTGGAACAAACAGGATTAAGGAGCATATGTGAATTTTCTTCTGCTAGTCCTTTAAAATGAATACTCCAAATCTGTAGAGTAAGATATTATGCTTCGTAGAGCAATGTTAGAACATTATTCAGAATGTGTTCCAGATTTTGGAGCAATGCAGTGCTATCAAGGGGAAAGAAATGGAGTACAGATTTGGCTGAAACGACAACATATGCATAAGATTTTTTTGTTTCATCTTATGTTCTTTATTTTTTTCTTCTTTTTAAAAACAACAAAACAGAAAACTGGCAGACGCCTGTTAAGTATTTCCTTAACGCTGCCTGAAGCTGAGTTCTCTTGTAAATATTGATGAAAAACATCTCCTATATTTTTGATGTGGGCTTTTCAGAATATTGATCACAGTGGAAACATTTGTTAAGTCTGTCTCTCTCTTATTAAAATGAGCTGAAGCTTGGGTATTAAACTTGGCTGGCAATTTATTTATCTATTATTTTATTTATCATATGGCAACAACACACAGACTAACAACAACTACAATAGGAAGTTAAAATAAGAAGTTAAAATTCATAAGTTAAAGGGACCATATATAAGAATTGAGGCCACCCATCCATTGAAGGACAAGATTTTCCTTGACGAAACATGTGAAGAAATAATAGAAATGGGTGCTTTAGAAAGCTGAGTGGTGTCATAGAAACACTGTACATTTCTGTGCAAGTTAGACAGACACAGGAAAACAGAGGAAAACCTATTAGTTTTTAATCTCCTACTCTAAGACCTCATTTGACCTTTCTGTGGTCAGTGTTTGCATCATTCTCTTATTAGAGCCAATGGGAAAAGAAATGCCATTTATGTTGTCATATTTCTATGTAAGCCTGGCATGGGAGCCATCTGTAAAAAACATTAAGCTCTGAAACAGCATCTTCTAAAATGAAGGACTCTTTTGAACTAGTAAGTCTGTCCAGCCAATGCTGTGGGATACAGTATTTTTGTTTTGGTCAGAGGGCAAGTATTCACATCTAGACAGAGCAGAAATAATTATAATATAATACCATGCTTCATTTTTGCCACAAATTTCCTTGGATATTTTTTTGTTAGGGTGGTTGTTTCTGTGAATGTTTGGTAGTCTCTAGGCTGATTGAAGGTGGGTCCATTTATCCAATGAGCCCTGGAGGTTCTTTGGGCCATGTGGATGCAACCTCATGGCAATATTACCAAAATGCATTACCACAACACAATACACTAGGGAAGTGCACAAATATTCATTGGCATCTGAAATTTGATCAAATTTGCCGAATTTCGACATACAAACTCAAATCGAATGTCCCAAAATCTGAATGTAAATATTTGAATCGAATGTCAGATCTATTTGTTTGAATTATCCAGACATTCGTATGTGTACGGGTCGTATATGATGCGCACTTGAAGATCCGCATCTTTACCCCATCCGTACACATTTGTACAGATCCGTACGGGATGAAAACAGATTGCATGTGGGATAACTATGGGATGCAAACAGACATGTATAGATGTGTACAGATGTTGTGAAGGTGCGTACTGGGCATGTAAAAATGTTGATGACATTTATATGTGCAGATCTGAATCAAAAATTCCAACAAATAGATTTGAATTTAATGAAAACAAATCAAATCTCATTAAATTTGTATTTAACAGATTCAAATCAAATCAGATTTTTGAGTATTCGATTTGATTAGAATAGAATGTAAAAAAAAAACAACTTGTGCACATCCCTACAGCAGTTGAGAGGATTGAGTTAAATAGCATAAGGTGCTTCCAGTTTGGTCTAGTGGTTAGGGAGCCAGACTCTTATCTGGGAATACCGGGTTCGATTCTGCCCTCCCCCATGGAGCCAGGTGGGTGACCTTGGGCTAGTCATAGCTCTCTTCTGAACTCTCACAGCCCCACCTACCTCACAGGGTGTCTGTTGTGGGGAGAAGAACAGAAGGTTTGTCAGCTGCTTTGAGTCCCCGTAAATGAGTGAGAAAAGCGGGGTAGAAAAGCCAACTCTTCTTCTTCTTCTTCTTCTTCTTCTTCTTCTTCTTCTTCTTCTTCTACTGTAAAATCCACCAGGCATTGGAAGATCGCAGTGGGCCAGACAAGACCACTACTAGGTAAAAGCAACTTTTTAGTTCATCTAAATATCATTCTAGGGATGTGCTCGAATGAATTCACTTTTTGAATTCTCAAAATCTCATATCAAAATGAAAGTATATATATTCAAATATCCAGACATTGGAACAAAATAAATACTGCTCCTGGTTCGCGAATGGGAAAATTCAGTTGAATTTTGCACTTTCACAGTATTTTACTGATGAAAATAGACTTTTAAATATGAAAAAAATCTGTAAAAATATTCATTTGCAAATGCAAAAGTCTGAATGTTGGAATAGACTATTTGACAGCGAAATGAGTTTTTGGGCTTTCATCTTAATTGTGAAATAAATGTAATTTTTTTGTTTGTGAACATCATTATTTCACTTTGCTCGAATTCTTGCTTCATTCAGACTTTATATTTCCAGTCTGTTCAAATACGTATGAGGAGATCAAACAGTTTCATTAGCTTTTTAATCAAGTTGAGCACAGTGAAATGTAAATAGTGGTGTGTTCAGACAATACTTTGCACAAAAGTTAAGAAAACTGCATTTGAATTCTGTTCATTCAACTGAACTAGACCAAAAGTTCAAATGCAGAAAAAGTTCAGATGGATGATAAATTTATTCAAATTTATTTTTATCTGCTTTTGTTTTTATGTTATTGTAACAAGCGCAGCCCATCATAATCAGCAGTAACCAGATTTCTCCTCCTTTATCCCTTTTCTACTTAAAACCTGTAAATTTCTAGACAACAATTCATAGGGATGGCAGAGGTTATTTTCTGCCTTCCTGGTCCTTGACATTGTGTCTAATTTTGTAATTTATTTTGTAACACAATGTATAATGTATTATTTTCTACTGTAATTTTTTCATGTTATAAACTGCCTTAAGCATTTTTTTTGGAACTGAAGTTTTAATTTAACACACACACACACACACACACATATATAGCACCCACAGGATTTCTGTATATTGAAAATACTGGTTTCATTGCAGAAATAATAAATATAAAGCAGCTGGATTTGTACAGAATGTAAACGGTATAGGTTACAATGCTGAAACCTCCAGAAACACACAAGAAATTGCAGGGAAATATTTCTGTGGTCCTTGTCAGTTTAAAGTGCTTTAAAGCTCAAGATCACCATCTACAGGCTTCACCGTGTTATTGCCTAAAGGTTCTCATTTGCTTATAATGTTCAAGAACTATTGCATTGGTAGTGTTTAAACTACTGATTTATACATCGTACTTCATATGAAGCCACGTCCTGAAAACATTTGATCCTTAATCTGTCTGTCGGAGTCTTGTTGTTCAGTTTAAACTGTGCAGGATAGTGCTCACAAATATCAGCAATACACCCAATGCTTCCTTTCATCTCCACAGCATTTAATGTGCTTTTCTTCTGTGGAATTTATTAGAATGCTGTTATTTTGTACCTTTAAATTGTACCTTTCTGCCGCCCTTTGGTGGAAAGTGTCAGGATTGCTTTTAAGTAAAAGGTGCTTTCAGAAATCCACTCTCTTTAGGACCGTAACACTTTTTTGTTAACTAGCCTTATCTCAGCTGAAACGTTAATTAGGTTCACCTGCACAATGTAGTGGTGTGTATAATTTGGGCTGTGTTTCCTTTGAGTCCTTGTTACAGTATGACAGAGCTGCTTTCGTGACACGTTGATGAATGTATACTGTAACCGTGACTGAATCGCTATATCTATGATTGAAGCTGTCTGTAACCTGCCTATAAGCTGTTTGTAAGTTGTAGGCTGTTAACTGTTGTTTATTTCATGCTTTCATGCACCCATTCCTTTTCTGCATTTGTAGTGCTTATTCCCACTCACCAGAAATTAAAGCACCTTCCTTTTGGGAATGAATACTAAGGCATTTCCGCACTGCATCGCGTTCGAAACGGAACGCGTTCAGGCGGAAAGCTTAAGGCAGCTTCGGGCGCTTTCCCCTTTCACACACAGACGCGCCAGAACGCGTGTAAACGCGTTCCGGAGCGTCTGGGTGCGAATGCTCAAAGCGCCCGAAGCTGGCTTAGCCGGCAAATGCCGGCAAGGGGCGCACAGACAGCCGCGGAGGCAGATCGACAATCAGCTGTTTGTCAAACAGCTGATTGTCAAAGCCGCGCGGCGTCGGAGGCGAGCCCGCAGCCGTTCGGGAGACAGAAGCAGGCGCGAACGCTTCTCCTCCTGAACGGCTGCGGGCGGCTCGTCCGCGTTGGAACGCATGTAGAGCACTTCAAAGTGCTCTACATTTCGAACGCGGAAAAGACAGCTGCGGACACGTCGGAACGCAAGCCGCGCGCGGGCAATGCGGATGACGTGTCCACAGCTGTCTTTTCCGCGTTCCGTTCAGCCCCGTGCGAAAACGTCTCTAGTCTCTCTCTCTTCCTTGCAAGTGATTCCAGGAACAAGCAGTTGCTTTATGCTACTCTGCTAAACTTTCTACTAGTATCTCTGACTTTATCTTGTCAGAGATCTAAAAATCTTAACAGAAAGGGTGTTATAAATAAATGTTGTTGTTGTTGTTGATGATGATGTCCTTCTGAACAGACCACATGGTTCAGTAGAAAAGCAGGGTCATGCCGCTTCAGAACATGTGTTTTGGATGCTGGTGAATTTCTATACAGCCTCTATACAAATGCAGCTGTGTACCTGTGAAGATTCCAACCTATGCACCAGCATCTGGAAATGTTGATGAAACAAGTGAAATAATATATGAATACAATCAGAATTTGACTGCTCTTTGCTTTTTCTTTGTCCAGAGTCCAGAGAATTTCTCAACCTTATAGATGTGATGACTGTAGAAGAAGAAGAAGAGTTGGCTTTTCTACCCTGCTTTTCTCACCCATTTAAGGGGACTCAAAGCAGCTGACAAAGCTTTCTATTCTTTTCCCCACAATGTCCAGATATTTGTGCACACCTCTGCCTTATGCAGGCATTGACAAAAAATATCTAGATGAAAAGGAGCTAATGGAAAATAATATTCTGACTGTGTAACTGAAACAGTGAAAATATAATAATTCAACTAGACATTTAGGCCACAAAGACAAAAATTTGAAGAAGAAGAAGAAGAAGAAGAAGAAGAAGAAGAAGAAGAAGAAGAAGAAGAAGAAGAAGAAGAAGAAGAATAGATACCCTGTGAGTTAGATGGGGCTGTGAGAGCTCAGAAAGAGAGCTGTGACTAGCCCAAGAACACCCGCTGGCTTTGTGGAGGACTGCAGACTCAAACCCCGTGACTGCAAGATATTGAGTCTCCTATTCTAACCACAATGTGACTTCACCATTTAATTTACAAGGATTTTGAAAGTTTTACATTTGAATAATCAAAGAGTTGTGTTATTTCTCTTTTTCTTGTGGAAGTGTAAATTGTTTCATTTTATAATGTATATTAGGTGCACATGTTTACCTGCTACTGCATATAGAAGGTTCCAGGTCCTGTGGACAAGATGCTTCTGGAAGCCTGTGAACCTCAAAATCTGCATTTTGTTACACTATACTTTTATTGTCTCTCTGTCCCTCCTATTCCTTTAAAAAACCCTTAACCCAAGCCCTACTGATTACTACTTTATGTAGACAAATAGCCCTGTGCATGGGTTTACTCTCAATATTCCAGCTTTATTGCCAGAAAATGGTGTCTTTCTACAATGTCCACTGGTGGCTACATTTTCATAATTGTCTCCACCTTCCTGAGATCTGACTTTAGTCCTTTAAAGGAAAGCATATTGCCCATTTATGTAACTTGTCTTTGTTTAATCTTTATTTTCTCTGGGTTTAATATTCTGTATTCTATATGATTGTAACAAGGTTCACAGTTTTATATCATAATCTCCCCCTCCCTTGTCTTACAATCGAAATGTCATAATCAATTATCTTTATGCCCTGCAGCCCTTCAAGTGCTTTATGCAACCTCTTCTGAAATATTTCAGATATGGCCCCCTGTAAGCCATAGACCATATGGTGTAATGAATGTAGTCAACTTATTAGACTCATCATCTACTTTAATATGCCAAAATCCATTATTAGTCACAAGCAGCAAATAACTGAGCCTTGACAATTCTGCCAAAATATCATTGATGGCTGGCATTGGTAATGACATCTCTTAGGTGTTTTATTTAATGGCTTTGGATCTATACAAATGCTTAGTTTTCCAGATGGCTTATTTGCATCTTGCATACATAAGCTGGACTCTGTAAAACTCTCAGGAAAATCACACTTCCCTTTGCTGGGACAGTATCCCAAGGTACTGAAGATCAGGGACAGAGATAGGCATTCACATCTCAGACATTCACATCTCAAATCCCTGCCCCATCTCAAAGTTCCCCAAGACTTACCTAAAATGTGAATGCTGGTGTCTTGGGGCCTCCCACTCACTGTGCTGATGGCCATGAATGCTTGTCTGTTGCCATAGTGACTGGGACCCATGGTGCATGACTGCAGCTGTGCTGCCCAGTGAACTAGCTGGAGTGAACTAGCAGTGTCATAGACTAACTGGACCAGGGGATGGACATGCATGCTCAGACCACTCCAGAACACAAGTGGTTTTGTGTAATGTGGATGCTCCATGCAGAAGCATCTCTGGACCCCCCCCCTTTTCACCTTAATGTGAAAACAGCTTTTGTCTCTTGCTACTAGTTACTGTTTAGTTATATTTTTAATCTCTCTCCTTGAGTTGCTTTGCTGTTTGATTAATCTGAACAACTTTGAAACATTGGATACTGTCATGCTAGACACAAAAGTTACTTTCTGTGTGCCTTTTATAAGTTAATAAAGAAAATATGTATTGCAATCAAGCGTCTCTCCCTCACTTGGGAAAGTCTCCAACCTATTATCAGTTAAACGAAAGCAGTAGTGTTTACAAATCCTGTATGTGGGATGTGCACAGATATTCAGACATTTGAACGTTCGTGCACAAATTGAATGTTATGAAGTTCATACATTAACATTCATATGAATACAAATGTTTTGGAACATTCGTACAAATAGTTAGGACATTCATTAAACCTGGGATACGTATCAGATACGTATTGATACGTATGCATTCATATAGGATACATATCTGAAACGTATCTGTTGGTATAAGATATGTATCCAGTATGTATGCGTTCATATAGGATATGTATCCAGGATACATATCTAGGATACGTATGCATTTGTATTGGATATTCCTATGAATTTGTACATATTTATTCTTATTGAATAGAATCCTGACACATTCTAAGGGGATCTATTCAAATGAATACTAATTTTTTAACATTTGATTTGTTACAAATCGAATGGCAAAACCCCAATTTGGGCATATCCCTCAACACTACTATATGCATGTGTTTAAAGTAGCTCCAATTACACAGCATACACTTCCCTGATATTTCCTTGACTGATTTATTATACATTATCAGAGAGCGGCCATTCTGACCTTCAACCGTGTTGGGATCCAGTTTATCTTGAGAAATCACATTGCATGATGCACCTGTATCCAGCTGAAATGCCACTAAATGTTAATTAACTAACTTTGCTGCCAACAATCCCTTTCATGGAGGTGCATCCAGCATCTGAATCCAATGGGACCTGAGACTTTGGCCAAGTCTTCTGCATCATACAGTCTCCTTCTGTATGAAATGCAGCACATTTTTCATCCCCTTTTATGGGTTGTTTGTCACAATACTGTATACGTAGCTCAGAACTGATATAAAAACTTTTGTTTTCTGTTTAACTGTCTTCTTTGCAATTCCCAGCAATTGCGGCTTGACCACGGAAGCTTCAATCATTCTTACAAACTCCAGTCAATTTTTATAATGTAAGATTATTCTCTCTGTTAGTATTTATTTAACAGTAGTATTCCATACAGTTCTGTCCCCAAAATGGCAGGTAGGGATGTGCACAAATATTTGTAACACATATTATTCATATGAATTCAGACATTCATATACAAATTGAATGTTAGGACATTTGTACATTAATATTCATACCAATAGTTTGGACATTTATTAAACTGTGAGTGCATTTTGGATATGTATACGTTAGCATATCTAGGATACGTGTCTGCTATGTATTATTTTGTATTGGATATTTGTACAAATTTGTATAAATACATTCGTATTCAATATCGAAAAACCCGTTTGTGCACATCCTTAATTACAGTTGCTTGCTAAAGTTCTCAGTACTGTATTATATATATCAGCTCCTCCTTCCTGGTCATTCCTTACAAGGACGTTATAGGTTTTTTTCCACTTACCTCCCTTAATCCAGATCTAAGATGATCTGGATCTAAAGAATGGGTCCTTCAACTAATCCAGATCCAATAGATCCGGATTAAGGGAGGTAACTGATGCATCCCCATGGGTGGTGCAGCACCCAATAGCAATGGGGGCTGGCCTGACCACAGTGGAAATGCCAGAGCACCCATGTGGTGAATCTGGTTCAACCCATGTGGGCCCCACCCATCATCCCAGGTTTTTTGGGGTACAATCTTTGTCATAAGTTCCAGAGATTCTCCAGAGCGATCTGCTGCAAAGTTCGAAGATTCTCTGGAGCCTTTGACAAAGATCCATAGGATTGGCATTGCTCTTCCATGAGGTCCTCTTCAGAGCCTATGTTATTCTTCGGGGCCAGCTTCAGAGATTGTGCACAGGCTTCAAAGCTTTGGGTTTCATGGTACCCCCCCCCCATGGGTGTGCCTCCCTGAAGCCCCCTAGACTCCATTGCCCAATCGCTGTGGAAACACACTCCATATAATGCAGATTTGATGCCTAAAGATCCCATTGTAGACCACTTTAATAGGGTCTACAGGATATCCAGATTATAGGTCCTGAAGGACCCATTCAATCCAGATTTCCCTAGAACTGGTGGAAACAAATGTGGCTCTAATGGGGTCTGCAGTGGAAATGGGGTCTTGCTGCTCTGAGCCTAATGGGTCCTTAATGGCCTCTTAATGGCTACTTAATGAGTGCTTAGTGCTAGTGGAAAAAAACCCATAGAGCTCCTCTGTCTTGTTAGATTTGTAATTGTTCAGTGTTGCCAGCACACTGTTAGTATTGACTCAGTATTAAGCTTTAAACAGGTGCATATCTTTCTTCCTTGCTCCCCACTAAGACTTCCCTGCTGTCTTTGGCTTCTGGTATAGCTAAATCAATATCCAGCTCAAATTCTTACCACCATTGCAACCATTCATGGGCAAGTTTTTTTGCCAGAATTTCCTGGAAGTTTCTAGCCCTGGGCCATCTCTGCTTGTTTTGTAAACCATTCCTGAGAAATATTTTGCACCATGTTTCATTAAGGACCTTTCTGCACTGGCAGTAAACGGTAAAGTCAAGAAGGCCTCTGCTATCTATGTGTTATCATGGAATAATATCGGCTTTGCCCCCTCCTAATACATTCTGTTTTCACTGGATGGAGCGTAGACTTGGACTACAGCACCCAGTGTGTTGCAAGCTTCAAAGTTGGCATGTGGGCTGGTGCAGAACAAGCCAGGCCAACATGGACAGCTTTGTTTCACACCATGAGCAATCCGTCCAAGCTTGGGGTGGATTGCTCATTACAGTGCAGGGTGGCCCACTTTGTACCAGTATAGCCAAGTCCAATGCAAATAGGGACTAAGATATGTTAATCCAGCAACCGTAAGCATGAGCTTTATTTGTCAGGATTAAAATAACAAAACATGCACATTGGTCATTGTTCACACAACCAGACCATATGCCTTTATGCACAACAGCCCAAAACCTCCTACAAAGAGGCCCTCCTGGTTGTACCACCATCCTCAGTGGCAAAAGGGGTGGGCACCTGGGAGAAGGCCTTCTCAGTGATGGCCCCTAGGCTGTGGAATGGTCTCCCCCTTGAGGTACATCTATTACCTTCACTGTACATGGTGAGGAAGGCAGTGAATATTCAGAACCACCTCTTTGACCTGGCCTTCAGTTAAATGGGAATACACTTTCATTCCCACCTGCAGACACTGCAGTTTTAATATATACTGTTATTGTTTTAATATGTTGTTTTTAAATGTTTCCCACCCTGAGACATTTAGGTACATGGCAGGATAGAAATAGAAATAATGGATGGACGGACGGACGGACGGACGGATGGACAGTAGATAGATAGATAGATAGATAGATAGATAGATAGATAGATAGATAGATAGATAGATAGATAGATAGATAGATAGATAGATAGATAGATAGATAGATAGATAGATAGATAGATAACTGGAATCAAAATTTGCACTTTTCAGCTTTTTTTTAACCTGCTGAAAAACAATATATGATTTTCCAGTGATTTATATATTCTCAGTTCTCATTGGATTTAAATTCTGCCACAGTTTTATTTTATATTGTTATGGATTTATGGATTTCTAGCTTCAATGGCTTTAACTTGTTAAGCTGGATACAATCCATCCATCCCCCCCCCCCACACACGCACATAATAAGTGTGTGCACTTGCACGCATGCACGCACACACTATGGAAAGCTGACATCCAACAAATTCACATCAGGATTTTTCCTAAAATTATCTGTGATTTCATTTCCAAGAGTAGAAGCTTTGCACATTTCAGAACTCATTTTTTATAATATTGGAAAATTCACTTTAGATTGTTTTCTGAAGGATAGACGTAATAAGAAGCAAGAAATACAGACAGACTCTAATACAGGGAAGTTTAAGACTGGAGATGGAGAAAATAACTGCAATTGGTAGAAGGAGATGAAGATGATCTAAAATCAATAATCTATTATCTCTTACTTCTCTGGAGTAAAGACAAATGCTTCACCACTTGATGTCACTGTAACACCTCAAGTTTCATTTTAATTACTGGCAGAAAATGTGTTGCTGTTGGTTGCACCTCAGTGGATTCCTTTGTTGTGGTGGTTAATACTTATTTTTTAACATTCAGAAATGAAAGGTAGCAATTAAACAGAGAAACACAAATAATCCTCACATCTGAAAATGAACCAGGCTATGTCCCATATTAAAATTCAAGCGAACATCACAGTGCACCTAAGGAGTCCTGAATTAATTTGTGGTAAGTGGAGCTCAAGTGATTCAACACTTTGTAAATCTGATGAAGTGGTTTGTTGTTTGGAAAGCAAGTGAGCTTCTGTGTATTTTGTTCCCTTAACCCTAAATTGTTTATTTCACCACCACCACCACCACCAAGAAGAACAATATTGTTCACGAATTGATAAGGAATAGTTTTTCTCCCTTTCCAAAAATACTATAGCCACCGGTCACCCAATGATGTCCAAATTCTGGAAGAAATAGAACAGATAAAGGAAAATGTTGAAATTTGCTACTTGAGATGTGGTGTTGGATTTCATCTTGGGTGGGACAGAGTGCACAAGTGTGGACAGAGTGCAGATGTGGTAGGCAGGGCCTCATTGATTCACACAATGGCTGTTTTTGCAGTAGCAACAACGACCACATTAGGAACCCAATAGGTACACAATTGGTACGGATATGTCATGTGCCATCCGCACACAAGATCCCTTTAGGACCCCATCAGGACCCCACCCTGAACTTGCTGTACCCACGAGTGCCAGCAAAATCTAGATTTCATGGCGTCTTTGGGTCCTTAAATCCTTATTAAGAGTAGACCCCTTCAATGGTGTCTTCAATCCAGTCTTCTGCCATGAAGACTGAATCAGAGGCCTGGCGCCTGCACGTCTACCAGGGCAATGGGGTTCAGGGGTGGGCTTAGTGACAGCCATTTGCAGTGGGGTGGCACCGGCTCCGCCCCACCAGTCACAGCTACATAGGCCCACATGTCCTTTGTAGCTGTCTACAAACCTGAGCACAAGCTTCATAGTGGCTACATAGGCAAAGCTGTGTCTCCGCCATGCCCACTGGAACAGGAAGTGACCCCTGACTGATGACTATGCTTGCCAATCACGCTGCACCACCATCGATTCTTCCTGCTTGGGCCTAATCAGGCCTAATTGGAACCGCAGGATGGGTGCTATGGTGTCTGCATGGTGGCCCTGTTTAGCACCCATTGCCATTGGGTGCTAGATGCCCCATGCAGATGCATGGGGCTCTCGCCTTGATGTGGAACTTCAAGGACCAGATTCAACGAGGACCACACCTTAAAGATCTGAATCTTCTAAATCTGGATTAATGGAGGTACGTGCAAAAACAGTCAATGGTGTGAACCAATGAGACCCTAAAGTGGACTTCACTGCTCCTTATTATAGTTTAAAGGTCATTGCAGAAGGAGCCTGTGGAGAAATCTGTGTGTTCTTGAGCTGCTAGTGGGCTTCCTTTTCTGGGAAAATAAAGTTCATTTCTTTTGAGATTTTACTATTTTGTTTCCCTTATCCTATTTTCAACTGTAGGATGAAAATCTATGTAGATTTTACCTGATTTTGTCTTGGATTGAACACATTTATTTGATAGCAGGTTTCCTTGTGCATCTGGTTGCCCACTATGAGAAGAGACTGCTGGATCAAATGAGCCATAAATCCAATCCCAAAGGGGTGTTTCTTGAGTTATTATGTGCCAATGATCTCATTGCTCGAGCAAAAGAGCTTGCAGACAGGTGTTATGAAAGTTTAGTACCTGAGTTTGTGTTTCTGTGTGCTAACTACTATTTGCAGGCAGAAATTTCTCAAAAATGTCCCCTCCCCTCCAAAGCAACTCAGTTCTGGAGAACTTTAAAAATGACAACAATAAACTCACTGGCAGGTCACCAAAAATACTGATAACAAATTCTCATCTATATTATTAAACAAAATAATACAAATGTTACTTATATTAAGGCAAGATCAATTTTTGTAATTATGAAATGTGTTTTCTGTCATGCAAGAGGCATAAAAGAGAGATCCACATTTGCAAATGTTCCTAGCTGGTTTCTGTGTCCAGTGTCTTCTTGCTAGATCCTCAGAAAAGCAAACTGAACCAAGGTTTACTAAATTAAGCTTACAGAGACCCTTGGGTATAGGGCAGGATAAAATGCAAGCAAACAAACAAATGAACAAACAAACAAACAAATAGTGTTTCAATGGGAATGTTCCCTACTCATGCGATGTAAGTCATAACTATGGAACTTTAGCAAGCAGTGCCTAATTCTCTTCCAGAAGCTAGAATAGCCTGGAGTAAGGCAGTAATTGTGCACCCTGAGAAATTTTCCAATTATTTTCCATAAGAAATGCACAAAAGTCTCACACCTTCATTCTATGTCTCCATCACAGCATTATCTCCTAGTCAAGACCTCAGGGAACAAAAAGGGTGAAATAAATCTAATTATCATTATAAAGGATCTGGGATTGCACTGTAACTCTGTCTTCTTCTACCAATTCATTGTAAGAACAAGAATATAAGAGGAGCCCTGCTACATCTAATCCAGCATTCAGTCTCATGCAGTTGCCCACCAATTGCCCATGGGCATCTCAAGCAGATACAGTGGCAGACCTGCAGCTCTCAAATCCCAGCAAATGGCCTTAGAAGGATCCTACATGCCCCCATAGCCTGAAGCTGACAGATTCCTGGGGGAGTCATGGAACCTACATCAGCCTCTCTCAAGTGCATTGACTGTGGTACGTGGGTGATACAGAGAGGATAACATGCAGAGAGCATGTTAAATATTTGTCTCCCCCTCCCCTTTGTACTTCTTTTTCAATAGTGGCCAATAGCTCTCTTCTGTTCCAACCTGGTAGAGCATGCAAAATGCCATCTCAGATGCTCTCCAAAACATTACATGGAGACCATTCTGCCATAAAGGAACTAGTCATGAACAAGGCTATGTGTATTTGTCTCACCTTTTCTTCCTTCTACATCAGTGGTAACCCATTTCCCTCTAGCCAGACCCCTCCCCCTCACTTCTAGACACAGGATTGCCCCTTCAGTCCTAAGAAAATGAGTTTAAGATTATTATTTCAGGCACTGAGGTGACCAGGAAATGAAAAGGGATGGGGTAAAGACATGATGGGGGCATTACTGTGCTTCCTTTTATAATGCCAAACCACCTTTTGACCTGCAGTGGATCAGAACTCACTTTGGCATACTTCAAGGTGAGGTAGATGTCACCACTGCTTTGCCTCAGCCACCATTGTGTTAGTTCCATTTTGTTTGGGCATTATAGAACAAAGAGGCTCATTTTGCAATGCAGGTTTCCCCTCTTTCCACATTTGCAAGTTTCATAAACAGATACTATAAATCGGTTTAAACTCAGTTTTCAGCCATGAAGGAGATGATCTCAATTCCATGTGGCTTGGTTTGCATCCCATTTTCGTCCCGTATTATAACTGCAAATGCAGACAAATGTTTCAGATCATTCAAATGAATGCTTTGAAATAGTCAAAATTCATTTGAATGTTTAAATGGGATAGAAATGGAATGTTTGAAACGGGATAGAAATGGAAATAAATAAATAAATAAATATTCCAATCCAAATGTCCACATTTGATCGAATTTGATTGAATTTCGAATGTTTAGAACATTCATGTACATCCCTTCTCCTTTTGATCTTGCTGAACACAGCTTTCATTGACACTAGCTAAAAATGTGATTTACTAAAATCAAAGCAAGGCTTTCCCTCTCCTCCAGGCAAGCTCTTCAGGAACAACCACTGATACATACATTAAACAGTAATCCCTGCTTGACAAGTAAAATAGTTCCCAGTAAATTTTCCTGCAGGCTCCATCTGCACTTAGAAATTCTGACTAAAGACGAACACTTCAAAGAAGAGATAAAAACATTTCACAACAGGTAGCAATAGACTGACTTCACATTCCAGGGAGCAAGTGTACATTCTGGAGTAATTTCAAGTCAAAAAGGGAAATCCCAATGGTTTTTACTTATTTTTGTTTCTTAAAAGATTGTATGTGGAGTCAAATTCTTTAGACTATTGGAAACACTTATAGTAATTAAGCTTCCATTATAATAGGTATTCCATTGGGCCTGTGTTCTCTACAGCTCTTTAAAACAAAATGAAAATATCATCCTATATAGCATTTCTCATTAGTTCTACCTTAATAGGCCTTAGTTTAGATAAAGGACAGAATTAATTGTGCTTGAAAATGGCTTTGCAGAAATGCAGCTGTCTTTTAAAAGTATATTTTCATGTCCCCAATCCCCAAAACAAGACCTGCCCATGCCTTAAGTTCAGTTTTAAGAATGTTGTTTAGATGACAAACTTGATACCCTGTTTCCTCTGTGAGGCAGCATAGGAACAGAATTTGGTATGTCTCTGAGTTTTCAACCTTAACTCTCTTCCCAGTATGTTTCTCTCTCTCTCCTCAATTCTGGCTTATCTTAAGGGCAGCTGGAAAGATTATTGAGAAAAATGTGTTGGAAATGAACATGAGGTTACAATATGGCATTTGTGTTTATTGCTTGGGACTCAGTTCAAAGCTCTGACATCTTCTGCCTAAATCTGTCCCCAATGTGTACTGTATAGCTGGGAACAAAGATTTCAAACACTCTGCTCTCTTTCTTTCTCCACTCTATGGTCCAATACCTGAGCAACATTTACCCACAGTTAGGAAGGGAAGCTTACGTAGTTCAGAATTTCAGCCACTTCTGTTTTTCTGTTTTAGCTCACTGTCAAAATATTTCACAGTATTCGCTGTAGAAGTATTATTACCCATAATCTTTGGGGCATTGGTCAAACATCTTGAGCCATGGAAAGGGCCTTTTACCATTTTGGGGAAAAATGTCTTGTCATGGTGGCCAGAGCTAGTGGAAGGCAGGATCCATTTTCTGGATCAAAGGAGGAAGTAAGGGCTGCAAATCAGAGTGGTTACTTGTACTGATGGGTCCCTATAAGAATACCAGGCCCTAAGGATGTGCACAATGGCATTTTCTGTGTTTGAATTTGATTCAAATTGAATATACAAATATTCAATTTGAATCAAAATTCAAAAATTCAGATTTTCAAAAATCTGATTCAGATCCGGATTATCTGAAACCGTATTTTCGAAAACCTGATTCGAATTGAATGATACAAATGTCAGGAACATTCAGATCCAATTTTTGAATCTGTTCGCATCCCATTTTTTCACATTTGCATTCTGTTTGCATTCCATTTGCATCCTGTATTATATGCGCAAATAGACCCAAATATTAGAAATTCAGAAATTTGGATTTTTGAAAATCTAATTCGAGTTCAAATGTTGATATTTGACAAATTTGAATTGGATTTTTGAATTTTCGAATATCCGTGCATATCCCTAACAGGCCCATTACATCCCAGACCTGGAGCCTTTCTGCACTTGGGGTTATTCCAGAATATATCTCAGGATAGGGTTTTGTCATAGTTTGCACTATTACGTGGATAGCAGACCCCCTGCTCTGAGATATGTTCCAGAATTAGGCCAAGTGTAGAAAGGCCCTAGGTAATGGCTTTGGCTTCACCACATGGAATGTTGCTGTGATTTCTTTGGGGTCCACTTTCTCTTGTCACCCAAGGCCTGAAGAACTGTTCCTCATGTGAAAAATCTAAGATTCTTTCCTCTACATAGATTTTGGATGCTCCTGCTGAATAGCACCCTGTTATATGCTATTTTGTACTAAACAGGGAAGACAAAATAATGTTCTCATGTTCTACGCTTGCATTGCAGAAACAAAACAACAAAACCAAAAACCAAACAAGGGTGGGAACAAAAAGAAAGAAGGAAAAGTGTCCTCTAGGAGGTACCATTACACAGAGGGAAAACATCCCTCTATACATTTTTACTGCAAAACTACTTGGTTTTCTTTTTTAACACATGCATCCTGGACTTATAACACCCATCCTTGAGCCTCAAAGTGATATTTTTAAAACAAATGTATCTTGGTCTTATAGTATATATGAACACACATTTTATCCACAAAGAAAGAGAGAGAGAGAATGATTGGGTTTAATATGACTATTCATGAAAAATGGCTTGGGTTGGGGGGGAGAAAGACCCATACCAAGCTTTTGTTCTTTCATATATATCATTTTCTTAAGTCACTTTATAGCTTTATGTAAGGAACTTTATTTTTAATTATATGAATGTATTTACATAATTTAACAGTAAATTTAACAAGTGGCAGTAAGCTAGCTATGAGAGCCCGTTTAAAATAGGCAGTCATTTCTCTTTATAAATGCTCTTTAGGGATACACATTTATATTACTCACTGCTTAGCAGTTGCAGCCAAGTTACAGGATGGGTGGAAAATTATGCCAGCTATGGAATTGTTTTGCATCCCAGTTTTTGTTAATCCCAGGAACCAAACCATATAAGATAAAAACTTGATTTCTGTAAGGACTTTCCTCTGAAATTTATTGGCTTGGGTTTGGATTGTATCTGAACCCTCCTGAAACCTGAGTGGTTTGGTTGCATCTCACTGAAGCCAACGCACAGGTCTACCATAGCTACAATCTCAACACAACCCTAGGATATAGGGTTGAATTCCTGGCAACACCCTATTCCAGAAAAACAAACAAACAAACAAAACCCTTGCAACCTGGGTATTCCCAAAATAGTGATAAGACTTGCCTGTCTGTGAATTTGCTCCCAAGATGCACTTTGTAGATTAAGATGATCCCTTCCCTTCCCCATTTGAAAAATGCTTCTCCTAGCCATTTTGGCTAAGAATGGTGCCATAGAGAAGCCAATGTTATTCAAGCACATAATTCAAATGTCACAGCATAGTGATGTTTCTGTAAAACGTCTTCTATACGGACTCCATCTTGCTTACCAAAGTCTGAAGCCATAAAGTAGCTTCATGAGAGTAATGGGACATTTTGAAGAACAAGCTGCTAGATGTAGTTTGGATGTAGCAATTGAAATACCTGTGTAAATAATTGTTTTTAAGGTCTTCAAGTGCTGTGGACTGACGAGGTGCCATGGAGAGAACATTCTCCTTGTCTCCTTGTGAGCCAGTATGGTCTAGTGGTTAGGGAGCTGGACTGTTATCTGGGAATAAGAGTCTGGCTCCTCCATGAAGCCAGCAGGGTGACCTTGGTCTAGTCAGAACTCTCTTCTGATCACCCACAAACCCACCCACCTCACAGGGTGTTCTGTTGTGGGGAGAAGAATAGAAAGCTTTGTCAGCCAATTTGAGTCCCCTTAAATGGGCGAGAAAAGTTGGGTAGAAAAGCCAACTCTCCTCCTCCACCACCACCACCACCATTTTGGAGCAAAGAGGTACCATGGAACTGTGCTTTTTCCAGATAGGGTGGCAGAAATCATCCTCCAAAGAATACACCTTTGCTAGTGATTGCATCAGAAAGGGGGCGAGCAGCACAGTCACTGTAAAGTGCCCACTATCACTGAAAATAGAGCCAAGGCGGCAGCAGGGACTCTCTTGGACCTCTGGAAATGAAAGTGGAGATGAAGCCTGTATCAAAACATCTGTCTACATTTTAATCAGTTTGAGGTTCTAATTACCTGGCTTTTTGTGTCTCAAGTCCTTTAAGAACTTGTGTGTTTGAAATTCACAGTCCCTAAATCCTACCTAGATTAAATAGGCAATCCTGTTTTTTTCTAGCAAAGTGTGAAGGAACGGGATGAAGGAACTAGAGCATTCCCTTTCCTGGAATGTCTGAAATCAACAAAGACAACTGAATCTGGAATATGCAAGACAATTTTCACTCCAATATCTAAATGTTCATGTAAGAGTTCACATTACAACTTCTTTGCATTTTGTCACTTCTTGAAAATGGCTGCGGGTAGCAATGTGTGGTATTTTAAAGCGACAAAATGGAATTTTCTGAATGGAAAAAACAAGTAATATAAATGCCTGGATTTACTGTAACCATGCCAACAGCCATGAATTTTGGGAGATACTATCACATTCCTCAGGCTTAGTGAGTTTATATTTGTGGAGCCCTAGAGCTGGAAAATGCAGCGTATTATTTTGTGCTTTAAATTCTAAGCCATGTTCTAAATTTCTTGAAGCTGTTTCTGTCCACTTACAATAAAGTTCTATTTAAGATAACCCTAGGGTGGCCTAATATTACTTTTATGCCTTCACAACTTAGAGAATGTAAGCAAAACATATTTTGGATCTGTTAATTAACTAGCAAGGTAACTCATAAAAATATATAAATAATTTATTGAGTAGAGATGTGCTAAACTGGTTTGGGTTCAAACCTGTTTGAATCAAACAGGTTTCTTTCAAAAGGTTCAAGCTCAAACCAAACACATGCCTATTTAAATTCAAACTGAACAAAAGAATATTATTTTTTTTAAAAAAAGAGCAAACACATCCTGTTCAGTCTGAGGCTATAAGGTGTTTGAAAAGTCCACATTCAAAATAAGCATCTCTTCCAAATATAACAGTCTGAATTTGAACCAAAGAGGTGTTTAGTTCACTTCAAATCCTACAGGCAATTTAAGCTCATACACAGCTCTATTACTGAGACATTATGCAGTTTATTATACTAAATTGTAGGCTGTGCTCTTCTTAACATTGGCGTTTATTTATTTGTGTCAGAGGATACAATAAGAAGGAGCCACTGTTGCATATGAGATGGTCTGTTAGAGTTCTAAATACAGTTATTTTGGGAAACTACAGAGCAGGAGTTCATGACCTTTTATGTTCCACAGAACCCTCTGCCAGTCAGGCGAAAATCATGGACCTCTCCATGATTTTCGCCTGACAAAGGGACAAAGCATTAGCATTAGCAAAGAGGGCTAGCCACTCCTGAG
>MTQE01000390.1:8154842-8166171 GCA_014337955.1 Aspidoscelis marmoratus
ATGGGGTGGGATAGAAATGTAAATAATAAATAAATAATAAATAAATAAATAAATAAATCACAGGCCATGGGAGGTTATGGTCTTCTGTAGTGCATGGTGCCTGTAGCTCCACATGCCTGGTGTGGCACCCATGCCTCAGAGCCTTCTTGCACAGGAGTACACTAGATGTCCACAAACCTTTTATGCTTTGGTTCAAGTTGAACCTTTCTGAGTAGGTTTGACTGAACATCAGAGGTGTTTAACAAAGTATTTTTTACATTGAAAAGGCCCTTTAAAAGGGCAAAAACAATGAACACAAACAGTTCCATTTGAAACTGTGTATTCAAGAATGGGCTTCCCTTTCAGTTTGAATTAAACCAGCCCCATTAAAATAGGGTTTGGTTTGCTGTGGATTGAAATTGTAGTGTGGATGGTCCATCCCAGACTGTCCACTTGTCAGAGAAAGTCATGACACAACCACCCTCCACACCATTCACAATGGAAGTTGCTGCAAATGCTGTGTCTGGAAGCTGACCAGGAGTAGGGATGTGCATGAATATTCATAACATTCATAGGAATTTGGACATTTGTGCACAAATCGAATGTTACGACATTTGTACATTAACATTTGTATGAATGTGAATATTTCTGGACATTCGTACCAATAGTTCATACATTCGTTAAACTGAGGATACGTATCAGATACATATCAATACATATGTGTTGCTATAGGATATGTATCTGTTGTGTATCTGATACGTAAGCATTGGTATAGGAAACGTATCGGGTAGGGATGTGCACAAATTCATTTTTTGCATTCAATTTTGATTTGATTAGAATATTTGCATATTTGATTCAATTAAAAAATTGAAAATCTGAATTTTTGAAAATCCGGTTTGAATCTGGATTATCCGAATCCATCGTTTTGAAAATCTGATTCAAATGGAATGATACGGATATCGGCAACATTTGTGTAAGATTTTTGAATTTGCGCACATCCTGTTTTTATCCCGTTCGCATCCATTTGCATCCTGTTGTCATCCCGTGTTACAGGCGCAAATAGACCCGTATTTGGATGTGATATAAATGGATCTATTCAATCAAATTATTTGAAAATCCGTAATGGATATCAGAAATTCAGATTTTCAAAAATCTAATTCGAATTCGAGATTTTCAAATATCCATGCGCTTCCTTAGTATTGGATACATATGAATTGGTATAGGATCCATATGCCAGATCCATATCCACCATGTGTATCCAGTATCCATATGCATTCGTATTGGATATCTTTACAAATTTGTATGAATACCTTCGTATCAAATAGAATCCTACCACATTCAAAGGTGATCTATTTTAATGAATACAAATTTTCTAACATTCAAGTTATTACAAACCAAATGCCAAAAAAATCCATCTGTGCACATCCCTAACCAGGAGTGTACTAGTTTTGCACCTCAGAAACCATTTCCTGTAAGGCTGTTTTAAAATTTAAATGAAGGACCAGATTCAATCTTTCATCCCCCTCCTCTCTTTGATTGTTTGTGGTCTCACTGCAATTTTCCATTAATGCTGCCTAAGGCTGGGCGTTAGCTCCAATAATAATGACATTCTTCTGTCATCAGCATAGCTTTGGGAGCAGAGATGGGGAAGGAAAGAATGAATCCATATTCATGCAGTAGCAGGTGAAAGAATTAGATTAAAAACATTAAACAGCAGAAGGGATTTCTGAGTCAACAGATTTGGAGACCAATTTATGAGAAATTTGTGATCCTTGTGCAGTCTGGGAGCTTAGCAAATAAGTGTGACACCCTGCAGAGATTTAGCTTTTGATGGCTCCTTCGACATAAGAAAAATGCATGTTACTAAATTCCTTGTGGTTCCAGCCCTCAATCAGAAGTTAATTAGGTATAGCTGTCATCAAAATAGGAACTGTGTACAAGGACTTAACTCTCCGTGGGCTTGTGGACTGGTGGATTTAAAGAACAATATCCAGTCATTGAATGTGCAAAACAGAAATGCAGAGTAAGTTACAATGCTGCTTTTACCTGAACAGGAAGTTCCTGGCTACAGTTGTTTGTGCACTGGTGGTAACCTCACTTTTAGATTATTGTAACATCTCTATGTGGGGTTGCTCTTGTACCTACTCTGGATGGTGCAGCTGGTACAAAATGCAGAGGCCAGTCTGTTGAGTGGGATGGCGTCTCATGTACATATTAGAGATAGGTTGAATACATTTGTCAGCTTCAAATTTACATGTGAATTTGAAGCCTTGGTGCTTCATGTGCAAAGCAAATGTAATCAGCCTCTGTTGAAACTTCTATGAAGTTTCAACCTGGCTGGCCCTGCCTACCTCTCCCCTTCTGACCGCACAGCTGCCCCCTCCCCTTGTAGCCTGACTGTCATGGCCTCCTTCACCTTTGTCTATGCCACCATGCCCTCCTCAGAGGTTCAACCCAGAAGCTCCCTCACTATTTTTCTGGTTTTCTTTTTAGGAGCAGCAAGGAGACTTGACTCCTGAAAGCCCCCTTATCAGGTCCAGACCCTTTCTGTGGTGTCCATTTTCAGGTTTCTTGGACTCAAAACCTGTGTGGCCTCCAGAGAACCACACCTTCCCAATGTACACAAATCATAGTAGAATTGTTGATGGTCAGTCATTCAGTTGTTCCACTTTATGATCCCATAGACTAAAGGACACCAAACTCTTCTGCCATCTACTGTATCCTGAAGTTTATGCAAGTTAATATTTGTTGATTCCATGACTCTATCCATCCATCTCATCTTCTGTTGACCCTTTCACCTTTATGCTTTCAACCTCTCCTAGCATCTAGGTCGTGTGAATCCTTTCTTCTCATTATGTCTCCAAATTATTTGAGCCTCACCTTCAGTATTTGTCCTTCCCTTGAGCAGTCAGGGCTGATTTGCTTTAGCATTGACTAATTTGATCTCTGTGCAGTGCAAAGGACTCTCAGAAGTCTTCTCCAGCACCGCAGTTCTAAAGCACCAGTTCTTCAGCACTCAGCCTTCCTTATGGTCCAACTCTCACCGCTCTACATTACTACTGGGAAAACCTTAGCTTCGATTATGCAGACCTTTGTCTGCAAGTGACATCTCTATTTAGATGTGCTGTCTATTAATAAATTAGTTCACTGTAATTGTATGTAATGTTTGACTTACATAAATTTCTAATTATATAAATGTTTCTGAAACAGAGCTATTATGTAGCTAAAGGGGTGGCTGTATAGGCTTGTACACAGACAATAATGTGACTACCAAATTCAAATAATATAATTATATAGCTATATAGCTATAATTATAGTCAAAGCTCTTAGACTAAGGCAAATGGGGGGGGGAACCCACTTACAACAGACTTTCTCAAGAGCAAAAGTGATGTGTCATGCCCATGCTTTATGCTTAGTCTGTGCATATCAAAAAATATTCCCATCAACCCCTATTAGATGATTCTTTCAACTACTAAAGATAACTTCCTGGAATGTGCCTGAAGAACATACTTCATCACTGTCTTTATTATTTCATTCCTTGATCCTATGGCCACTCTTGAGAATCACTGTACTCTATTAATGCACTGCTCTGTAATAGAGGAAGCATTCTTGTATATAATTTTCTGCTCATTATATCATTCAATGGCTTGCAAGAAAAGAAAGAACCAGGATTGATAACTGGCGCTTAATGATGAGAAGTCAGCAGAGAATGCAACCTGGAGGAAGTGTGAGATAATCGACTTACCTTTTGCCTGAATTAATTGTTAATGAGAAAAAGAAGCAGTTTAGCAGGGCCCTCGTTGGGAGTACATTGTTCTGCCCATCAAATTCAGCAGTAGGGCAATTACGGGTGTCCTTTAAAAGCATGCACAGATGGTCACAGTCTGCTAAGTTTCCAGATTAGCATTTTGTGTGTGCGCGCATGTGTGTGTGTGTGTGTGTGTGTGTCAGTGGCTATATAATAATTTTCTGCAACTCAAAAGAATAAATTTGCTAGCAGTAGGCTCACAATGGGGACGAGTAAGCAGATGGTACTCCAGATGTTGTAGTAAAACCCCCTTTATGCCTGACCATTGACCATAGGCCACTGGAGCCAAAGAGAGCTGGAATCCAAAACATACAGGCCAAAGGTTCTCCACACCATCATGAATGCCCAGTGGGTGAACTAATGGTGGTCAAGCAACCTAGCAAGCAAAGGCCCTTTCTGTACTCTCCTTTAGGTTTGATTTAGGTAGTGAGGTCCCATCCCAAATGAAACAATCTACATTAGATGGAGCATAGACCTGACCAGGGAGGTTCTGATCAGGTCTATTGACAGACCTATTTAAACATATCTACTGGCATAACAGTAGACCAGACTACAGAGATAAGCAGAAGGCACTTCATGCAACCTTTATACAGTTTGTCCCAAGGTTTGCATGCAGTATGCTCCCAGACAGAGCATCTTCATGCTTGAAGGGGCCATTTTCAACTCAGAAACATCCTATTTCATGCAGGAGTGTACCACACATAAGCTATGTATGGAGCATGATTTTGTGCTCCATACATGCACTTACCTCATCCAGCAGCATCTGGCGGCAGCCCCATCAACACTTCTGTGGTGCATGGAGGGGCATGTGGTATGCTAGCATCACTGCACCTGAGCAGTATATCATCATCATTCCGGTGATGGGGGCCAGAGCATGTACAATGACATGAGCATCGCACCCTAAGATGGCAGTGCCCAGGCAATGTGTTTGCACCAGGTGAGCCAGTTTGGTCTAGTGGTTGGGTAGCTGGACTCTTATCTGGGAATACCAGGTTGGATTCTGCACTCTTCCACAAAGCCAGCTGGGTGACCTTGGGCTAGTCACAGCTCTCTTCTGAGTTCTCACACACCCCACCTACTTCACAGGGTGTTCTGTTGTGGGGAGAAGAATAGAAACTTTGTCAGCCATTTTAAGTCCCCTTAAATAGGTGAGAAAAGTGGAGTAGAAAAGCCAACTGTTCTCCTTTAATGTGTTCAAATGCATGGCGGAAGGGAATTGCCATGTACTAGCATTCATCAGTGTGTATGATAGTACATGCCAGTGGAAGTTCACCATTCCTGACTCCTGGACAGGGATGGAAATGAGAACTTCCCCATGATCAGGACTAGTTGGGGATCTATTCCAGTTCTGCACTAAAGCACATAGCTGAAATGCATTCCTCAGAAACTAGTTTGGACCATCATCATTGTGCATGTAATGCTTCTCCAGACCACACCTTTTCATAGTCCAAATTAGTGGGCCTGGCTGGTGCAGACCACTAATTCAGATTATGGAGAGGTAAGTGCAGAAAGGGCCACAGCACTTACCTGAAGTCCAAAAGGAAGATGTAAGAAGCTCATTTAAAAGTCATTGCTAAAGGGTCCCTTTGTAATACAGTTCTGAATTCTGGAAACTCCTTCACATGAGGCAATGAAGAGGATATAGTTCAGGATCACTTTCTTTTTATCCTCCACAACATAAAAACACAACAATTTATGCTCCACAACATAAAAATATCTGAGTGCCCTTGTTCAGAAGGAGAGCAGGGCTCAAGGTCTGTAAACAACTAAAGACTGCAAAGTAAAGCAAAGACTACAAAATAAAGCAAGAGAGTATGACCAGTATACCTAAGCCCTGCAAAAAGCACAATTGCTGTGGCAGATGTCTTCAGGTGGTTCCATTTCGGAGGGCAAAGATGTCCAATGACTTCATGAACAAGGTGTTGTTGCTAAGAATTGAGTTTAAACTTAAATTGTTATGTGAAAGCTAGAGCAAAAAGCATAACAGAAACAATCCATTTTAGTAGATAAAAACAACAACAACCAGATACCACACAAAGGATCTTAATGGGGATGATCCCTTCTAGGGGCATAGAAATAGAGCTATGCTGTAACATTAAAGCACAGCGTTTTTCTTCCCCAGTTTTGAATTCTGTGAGAGCAGGAGTCCCAGGGTGGCTCTCATAGTGTTTAGAAAATTCCAAACTATTATGAAAGCAAGTTGCAGATACTATCCATATTAGTTTCTTAATAAGCAGAAAGGTCAGAGAGAAAAGATTTCCTTTAATTTTTCTGCTGCAGCATAGGAAGCCTGCTTTCCAGAAACCCCATCAGGACAAACTTCGAACTTCTCACATTCCAGCCTGACCTTTAGATCTAACCCTGCTGGAAGTTACAACATTCCCAGTAACACCTTCCTAGTAAGGAGGAGAAGTACGTATCAGATTTCTCTGACATGCACTGTAAAGGCAAAATAAGAACAGTTCAATATCATTCAAGTTGGCCAACCGAGGCCTGTTACTCTTTTGAAGGATCCTTGTCAGTCTCTTGTTCATTCCTTACAATAAGAAGGCCCCTATTCTGGAGTATATCCTGAAATAAGGCCCAGTACTCAGAGGCCCAAAGTTTCCATCCTGCTTCCAAGCGAATGCAGCACTAAAAAGAAGGGAGAAATAGAAATGGTTGTTTCTTCCACAATCAACAACTGGAATTCAATTAAACATTTTCATATCTTATCCTATATTTAAGCAGAAAGTTTATTTTGCCAACCAGTGGTATGTTGCTGTGCTGCTAAGGTCTGTGTCTATCTGAATGAATACCCTCCTGGGGCATAACATTAAAGCAACTCGGCAGTAGGCTAATGGATTTGCTGAAGCCGTTCTTCTTCCCGTTGTCTGTGATTATCTGTGCTAGCTCATAGTAGCAGGTAATGCCGTGCGTCAGATTTCGTTTATGACATCAGTTCAAACTACACTGAGCTGAGGCTGTTATTTCACTTGGCAAAATGCTGGAGCTGAACCTAGTGAAAAACAACAGGCTACCGTCATTCTCAGCAGCAAAATATTTGTGTGTGGTGTCTGCAGCAAACTAATTAGCAGCTGGCTTGAACTCTTCAGCATTGGAAATGTTCATGTTTATCAGTCAGGCTTTAAAGTGACGGCTATTTTATTTTTTATTTTTTGCTCCACAGTTGGCATTAATCCCCTCCAATCTCAAACAACTCCAGGCAAAAACACTTAATCGGAAAAGACACACAAATGTCCTCTTTTTTTTTTTCTTTTTTCTTTTTCTTTTGCCCTCAGCACTCTTCAGCCCAATCCAGTCTGGAAACTGCAGTCACAAACCAAAATAATTGGACCATCCTGTTCCCAAAACAGTAGCCAGAGGCACTCCAGAACAGAAATATGTAAAAAAGAAAGAGAGAAATATGCATATGTTCAAAAGGCTTATTTGTTTCCTTTTCAAAAGATTTGTCCCCTTCCTTGTTAACTGATTTACCAAGATTTTTTTTCTACCAAAGAAATGCAGTATTTCTTTACAATTAGGACTTCTTGAAGGATCGGATGAAAATAATGAAAGAATTTCCACCAGGGCTTCATTCTGGGATTAAAGGACATCTGTTTATGAAGATGAGTTTTCAAGGTTTTCCAAAATAAAGAAATAGTGGGAAAATGCACAACTACATGAAAATACATAGCCCTGTGAGTGACCAAATTGTTTTTCATTGTTGTGTAGGTGTTTAAGCCCTTGTGACGAGATCCTGCCTTAAATTGCATCCAGGCATCACTTACTTATTCTGCTATATTCATGTTTTATTTTGGAATACCCAGATATTGTGGAATAAGAAAGTGGCATTTGGATGCAGCCTTATAAGGCAATGTACTAGAGATGTGCACGAATATTCAAAATATTTGTTATTCACATGAATTCGTACAAATTCAGACATTTGTATATGATGCATACAGGATTAAAATGGGATGTGTATGGATGCATACAAGATTTGGATCTGTATTGAATACACATACAAATAGATATGAACGTATTCGTATCGGTTTGAATGTCCAGACATTCGTTTTTCTTTATTTGTATGGATTCAGATTTTTTAATATTTGATTCATTACAAATCAAATGTTGAAAATTGCATTTGTGCACAACCCTAAAACGTACTACAGTTTCCAGATTAGTTTATCCACATACTTGGGAAGTGAAGTATGATATGGGCTGATCTCTATGGGATGTATGTACAGTCATAGTAAAGAAAGGTAAATATGCTTTCTAGGGTTCTGGGTAAAGGAAAGAAGGAAAATAGCTGGTGGGTTGTTAGGTAGGAAGGAAGGAAGGAAGGAAGGAAGGAAGGAAGGAAGGAAGGAAGGAAGGAAGGAAGGAAGGAAGGAAGGAAGGAAGGAAGGAAGGAAGGAAGGAAGGAAGGAAGGAACCCTGTTACACAACCCCATCAAGGACAGGGTGCCTTCCAACATCATGAACTCAAGACCCTGTGACATACAACATCTCCGCCTTGTCTGGATTCAACTTCAGTTTAATGTCCCCCATCCAGCTCATTATTGCCTCCAGGCACCTGTCAAGTACTTCAGCCACCTCTTCAAATTCAGAGAGATAGAACTGGGTGTCACCTGAATATTTATAACACCTAATCTTCTGATGGCCTTTCCCAGTGGTTTCAATATTATAGATCGTGGGAGACAAGATTGACCCTTGAAGTTAGTACAGCTCATGACATTTGATCTCATTCCACACAAAAGCTGATGCTGTAACAAGTGAACTGTAAGTTTATGTGAGAAGTCACTGAACCTGTTTCTGCCTTATTCATCCTTTCCAATCCTCTGTTCCATGTTACTTTATCTACTGGATGGATCAGAAGCCAGCAATGATCCATTTATCTTTTAATGTCAGAAATTGCTTAAGAAATGTCATAAGCAGTGCTAAAACTGTTCAGCATATAATAGTGTTAGAAGTTAGATTAATTGCTTTAATTAGTTCTTAGAATTATTTAAGAAACATTACAAACTAATATTATTTCCATAAGTATCATAATGGAATTGTAAGGAAAAAAATGTCATGCTTGACTCAACAATGTGAAGAATGTTAGATGTGATTTTTTTAAAAAAAAGATACAGTAACAATGAGGTTTCTTAGTCCATCTCAGAGATCAACAACAACAACAAAACACAGCTGTACCCAGATCATTTTTTGACCTAGAATGACCTGTTCACACCTACTTGTTGCTGTTGCTGCCCCCCCCCAGCCTTCATGTAAATAGGTAAACTAGCTGGTGATGGGGGGGGAGGGAGTTCTCAGCATGAAATGGGTGTGAGATGGCAGGTGAGAGAGGTGAGCTTGTGTGCTGGGTGGTGATGCAATGGAAAAGTGTTGTGGGATGGGGGGGTTGCACACTGAGGGGGAAGTGATGGGTACATTGTGGGAGGATGAGGGTGGTGGTGGTGTAGGGGTTCATGTGCCAAAAGGACAACACGATGGGAGTAATGGTAGTGATTTCTTTCACAGGTAGTTCTTTCTTTCTACTTTTCTTTCTTGAGTGGTCAACACACCTGACTGATGGATCATTTTAAAATACAGTAATATGTCCCTGCTATTGTTAGAGACATACGATCATATTTATTTGGTTAATGGTCAAGGACATTTGATTGTTATAAAATCCTTTATTCTATGTTATCCCATCTCTTTAATTTTGCTAACTGACCTACAGACAGTACTTTAGGAAATTAAGACTGCTGATCACCAAATCAAGCAGAAGGGCGAGTTTTCTGATTCTTTATGGCTCCATGGACTACAGTATATAAGGCTTGATGGTTTTCCACTGTCTCCCTGAGTTTACCCATGCTCATGTTAATAGTCTCCATGACACTATCTAGCCACCTCATCCTCTACCAGTTTGGTCTTAGGGTGCCAGACTCTTATCTGGGAATACTTGGTTTGATTCTATACTTCACCATGAAGCCAGCTGGGTGACCTTGGGCTAGTAAACCAAACAAATCCCTAAAGCAGGAAAACCCAAAGTACAAAACCAAAGCCAAACAGAAGGGGTTCTGCAAGAGAAATAAAAACCAATAGGGTAAAAGTAAAAAAGACAATGTCTGCCCCTATCACCAATGTGAATGGTAACTTAAAATTCAAAACCGTAACGCAGAAAAGCAATTCTGATTTCTGAAAGGGTAACAATATCCCACTAATACATTTAAAAATATTGAAAATAATATTGTGATGACCCCTCTATCCCCAGGACACTGGTCACTAGCCTGAGCGTAGCACCCCACTATCCTAGTGGCAAGGGGACATCCAACTGCCGAGGAGTACAGGGCAACTTGGTGCAAAATAGATTAGAAAATGCACCTCCCACTTGAACTGGTAACCAGAAAAATCGTTACCAAATAAGTGTTTATTAAATACAGCAACTAATGAATATAAAGAGCAAAATGGTGTAACTCAAAAGAAATAGCTTAGCTCAGCTGCAGTTCAAGTAAAATAAATGTAAAGGTAGCTTTAGTCTCTCCTTCAGCTTAATTAGCTGTAGGGTTGATGGAATATTCTTGAAAGTTTCAATAGCAAGCAAACTCAGTATAACTGGATCCGAACAAACTTTAATTTCCCCCAAACAGCCCCTTGCCTCCGCGAAAGGTGCTGCTTTTCACCACCAGAGACTGAATGTTCCACCCAAGCCTCAGTGCCTGGTGACCTGCCAGGCATACAGCCTGCAGAAACCCTGCTGTTAGCCAAAAGCTAAAACACCCAGCAGGAGAGAGAGAAGCCTCTTGCTTCCACTCCCAGAGAGATATCCCAATCTCTCCCTCTCTCTCTCTAAGAAAGAGAAGAGCTAGACAGAGCAGCAGGCAGGCAGCTTTCACTAGCTCCTGACTCTCCCTGCTCAAAATCCAGCCAAAACCAAACGCTCTCTTTTCCCAGCAGGTCTCTGCTTTTATAAGGTTCCCTCCTCAACTCCCGATTGGGCGGGAGAGTCAGATGACCCTCCTGTTTGGGCAGGAACTCCACCCCCTACTTCCTGGAACCCTGGAAGCTGCTTAACTCAAACAACAGAAAAATAAATAAAAGCTTCTTTCTCTGCTAAGGCTGCAGAAGTCTGTGATCTTCACAAATATAATAATACTTAAGTAAATATAATCAAACATAAAATATAAGAGGCCAGACGCATTTCGAGCTAGTCTTCTTCAGTGGCCTATATGCACTAAAAATAATTTTATGCTGATGACATAGTCTTATTCTCTCAGGCTAAGGTTGGACTTAGAGAACTTTTACAAAAACTCAATCTTTATTGTAAGGACAACTTCCTCCATATAAACAAAAATAAATCAAAAGTGGTTGTGTTTGGGAGAAAGAAAACAAGACATAACTGGCATCTGGATGGGGATATCATTGAGCAAGTCAGTTCTTATCGTTACCTGGGGGTTGATTTTTCAAAGACCGGCTCCTGGTCCTTGCATCTGAATAACTGCATACTAAGAGCCTCAGCAGGATTGAATTCTCTACAGTGCCTGACAAAAGTTCTGTCGCTTATCCATGTTGTTGAAA
>MTQE01000390.1:8168664-8181169 GCA_014337955.1 Aspidoscelis marmoratus
ACAGACCTGATTTTACTCTTGTTTATACTGATTTTATTCTTCCATGGTTTCAATAAACTAATCAATATAGTTTATTTATTCATTCACTAAAAATAATAAAGTACAGCTCACATCTGTGACTCTGTAAATTTTAAAATGATTCTGCTCTTCTGCAGCTAGTTACCTCCCTT
This sequence comes from Aspidoscelis marmoratus, assembly GCA_014337955.1. NCBI lineage: Eukaryota > Metazoa > Chordata > Lepidosauria > Squamata > Teiidae > Aspidoscelis > Aspidoscelis marmoratus. The sequence continues at coordinate 8,168,835 of MTQE01000390.1, forward strand.
ATATACAGCTGTTCAGGTGAGGGGAAGGATTCTGCAAAGACTCAAGAATGAGAGTGCAGAAAAATAGAGGGAAAGACTAGGGTTAGGAAAAACAGACAAAGGATATTTCAGACCAACGGGGATTCAGAACTAACGGGGATTCAGACTTCAATCTATGGATCCATTTGAGTTCTAATAATTCTAATTGTTTTATGTTACTGGTTATAGGTATCCCATCTACACACCAATACTTGAAAGACTTAAAGGAGTGATGTTTGTCCGTAAAATGTTTCACCATAGGGGCTTCTATCCTTTGATTTTTAATACAGCTTCTATGTTCCACTATACGGGTCCTAATTTGTCTGCTGGTCATACCTACGTAAAACAAACCACAGGGACATTGGATGATATATATAACATTTCTACTCGCACATAAGAGGAATTTGTATATGTCATAAACTCTTCCATCTGCTGGATTTGTAAATTGTTTCAGGTTACTGCTGTTTTTGCAGGTAGAGCAGTGTCCACAACTAAAATGACCCTTAAGGTTTGGTTTGTTCTGTATAGGTCCCACCTATGTTACAGGGTGATCTGGTATGGGGAGAAGAATAGAAAGCTTTGTCAGCCACTTTGAGTCCCCTTAAATGGGACAGAAAAGCCAACTCTTCTTCTTTCTTTCTCTTTTTGTCTTCAATTATTTTTAGCATCAGAGACTTTTCTAGTGTATCCTATCTTTTCATTATCAGACCATTATGCTGAGTTTCTGCTTCAGTATTAATCTGACTGATTTGCTATTATTTCACCATGGCAGGAGAAGAAAAAGCTCCCATGCTTTTCCTCCATATTAAATGTGTAATGAGAATAAATATGCCCATCATAACGACCACTGGATATACCCTCAGTCAGTCTCAACAAAGAAACATTTCCCCCCCTTTTTTTAAATAAGTGACTGTATGGGTTACCAGACTTCTACAGGACATTCAGATACTTCAGCAGCGTACCCAAGTATGCATAGGCTAAAACAATAAAAAGAAAGGAACACATAAAATGGAAGGAACACATAATGTAGTCTTTTAAAAAAGAAATACACAAATGACTCTCTCAGAATACAGAATATTTAGACTTCCCTAACTGACAATTAGCTCCTTTAGAACTTAGAATGTTTTCATCTCTTTCAAGTGATTCTTCCTGAGCTGGCTTCTATTTCTCATATAGTATCACTCATTTGCCTTACTTCTCTCTGCAGTGCTAAGCAGGTACTAAAGAAACAGTATTCTAAAATAGCAAGAGTAACATAGGGTGTTTCCGCATTGGCTGGGGAAACCGTTCTAACCCCCCATTTAAGCTCCATAGAAGACACATTTAGACTTATTTTCTGCACTGGAGACCTCTTCAGTGACCCTTCCTGGTGGCCGCTTCTGCATTTCGGGGAGCGAGATCCATTTCTAAAACAGGTCTCACCACCAAAAGACAGATTAAAATGAAGACCTAAAAAACTAGGTCTTCAATCCATCCCTTCACCTGGATCAATGTGGAAGCAGGATGCTTCTGCACATGGCGAGGTGAAGGGACAGATGTCCCTGTGGCCACCATCTTGGGGAGGGTGGAAACAGGCCGGTTTGCCTCCTTCCACCCTACCCCGTGCGCCGCATGCCACCAGAAACACATGGTGACTGGCTCCAGTCCAGTCCTCAGCTCCGGGGCGGTGTCGGCGGCATGGGAGGCTCGATGCCCTATGGGATGGGTGATGCGGCTTCTGTGCAGCACTCAGGCAATCCAGCCACCGCTGGCCTCCCCGCACATATGCAGATGTGGGGAGGCCTACTCGGATCTGTCCCTATTTGGGAGGGATCCTCCAGAGGACTGCTTGCCGAGAAACGGATCTTCTTTGATCCGTTTCTCGGCAGTATATGTGAAAGCACCCATAAAGACATTGTGAGGACACAACCTAAGGGCAGACCATGGTCCAGTTCTTTGTCCATAGCTTACAGCAGACTAGAGAGGACCCGCCTCTCATGGTATTCTCCATCTGCACAGGATGGGAGCATAAGCAGGACTAGGGTGCTCAAAATGTCTCCCGGGTCCTGGCTACCAGTAGACTTCTTTCATCAGGTCTACCAATGAACTAGGCAATTCCCCCCTTTTCCATCCACAGTCAAAGATCCAGATCTTCAAGATCCAGATCTTTGATATGGGGTCCTCTTGGAGATACAAATCCTGAAGATGCCTGAAGACCCCTTTGTGGACACCTTTAATCAGGTCCACATGAAATCTAGATTTAAAGGCTTGAAGGACCCATTATATACAGATTTCCCCTGCCCTCTTGGGGACAGGGCCTTCCAGATGGGGCCTTCAATGGGGTCCAGGTGGGGACAGGGCCTTCCTGAATGGTACCAATCAGGTCCTAATAGGGTTCCTAATTGGGTCTTAGAAGGGTTCTAAACCCTCATGGGAAAAGGCCTAATGATATACTGTACCTTGGAGGAGTCTGGACCAACATGCCTCCATGGGAATCCATTTTGGTGGTGCAACAAGGAGCATCAGGAAGTGGTTACCACACACAATCTTTGATGAGAATTTCTTAATTTAAGAAATTAGACTGAAATGAAATTCATTTAGAATTATGGCAGACATAAATTGCTGCTCAAACACTTTCCTCATGATCCTATTATTAATCATATCAAGTCATATTAACGTTTTTAAATTATATCTACAGGTTAGTAATATTGAATGTAGGCAGAAAGTCACGTTCGGCTTTTCACTGGGTGACTAATTGGAAAATATTTTATTACCTAGTTTCTTCAGAGCAAATTATTACAGCATATTTCTGTCACCTTAGGAAATAATGTACAGTTGTACAAGATGTTACCAAGGTGTCTGAAATGCAGACATTACAGAATATGGAGTAAATAATAATAAAAAGTCTTTTTTAATAACTAAGGAACAAATCGATTTAGAAATGTACGGTCCTTATGATGTTACTTACTGGAATTTTAACTCCTGCTATTTAAGAACGTGCACAAACGCACTTTCCCCTATTTGCTTTGATGCAAAGCAAATGTGGAGAGGTAATTGTCTTCATGCAAATGAAGCCCCCCCATGAAAGGTGGGCTTTGGCTTTGTCATCAACCTTCATCAAAGGTTTCTAGTGAGGCTAAGGGGGGGGGGACAGCTGGGGAAGATGTCACGCCACTACACAGTCATCCTTCGCCTGCAGGTGCTCCGGGTGTGAGCCAGCCAGGTCCTGACTGGAGTGGCTGTGGATGCATGGTGGCCTTTTTCCTCCTGACTGCAGCAGCCTGGAAAAAAAAACGTCTGCCTTGCAGATGCACCACTACCACAGCTGCTTGGGATGGGAACCAGCCAGGTCCCTACTCAATCAGCACAACTTAGCCTTTCACCTCCTTCTGCTCTGGCAGCAGCTAGTAGCTAGAGCAAAGGGAGGCTATAGACTGGGCAGGAGAAAGCAGCATCCACCACTGAAGGAAGGGAGGTGACCAGTGGGATTTCACATGGGGAAAGGGCCACTGCCAGCCACACCTGAAGCCACTCTGGAGATGCAGCTGACCACCATTTGTGTGGCACCAACAACTGGGATAATGGCCATGGCCAACTCCAAAGCTGTTTGAAACAGGAAGTGGCTGCCTCCCTTCTCTAGCAACTGTGGAGGTGGGTGGTGGGTGTCTTGCTGCCCACCAACCAATCTTACAAAGCTTTCAGCCAAAGGTCCAATATCTTCATCAGCTGGCCTATGAAAGTAGGTCTTTCTCCTTCCTCTGATAAGGCACAAACCATCAGGTTCCAAATATTTTCAGCACTTCCCTATTAGTAATGGCTGTTGTCAGAAATGTTGAGTATTCTGGTCTAACAAGCTCTGAAGTACCGTTGTTTCCTTATCATATGATGTAAAATTTTCCACTTAAATAGTGCTGTAGTCTCAGGATGTGCACAAATATTTGTAACCTCTGTTATTCGTATGAATTTGTACAAATTCAGACATTTGTACACAAATCAAATGTTACAATATTCATACATTGACATTCATACGAATGCAAATGTTTCGGAAATTCATATGAATAATTCAGACATTTGTTAAACTGGGGATGTAGGAAAGTGGATGTGCCAGACATCTGCAATGGATCTAGAGTGCATTCAACATGGATTGAGAGTGTATTAAAAGTGAATTCAGGTCGGATTTGACGTTTTCGGACCAGATTTGTTACGGGATGTGAATGGGATGCATATCTCGGATGCATATTGGAAATGTATTTGTAGGTATCCGAAATGCATTTGTTCATATAGGATATGTGATATGTTCGTATCAGATATTTGTATGAATTCATATGAATACATTCATATCAAATAGAATTTTACCACATTCCAAAGCATCTATTCATACAAATATGAATGTTCGAGCATTCAATTCATTACACATTGAATGTTAAAAAACACATTCATGCACACCCCTATTGTGTTCACTAAGAGCGTGGTTGATTTATTTAGGGAAATCAGGACGGGACAAATGGTGATAACTTGGGGTCTGTCTTGTGATATAAGGATTTTGTGGGAAATGTTTCTAATATAACAGCCAAACGGTATGATTGTTGCCTGAGCTGCAATTTTGTGAGGGCACAATTCCACTGCCTTCAGTAGAAGTATCTGAGAGTCGGGGTGGGCAAAAAATTGGTTGCCATCTTCACAATTTGTATGAGTTGCAAATGTTTGAAACTTTGTATTCTATTCAGATAAAGGCTGTATTTGAAAATGGACCTTCCCATGCAAAGTGAAAGCCTTTGTGCTTCATTCAAAGATTTTTGCGTTCGTGAAAATGAATTTGCAGATTTAGAGCAGATTCAAAGTGGATTTGTGGCAGATTTGGAGGGGCTACTGGTTGTGCAGCAGGGATCAGACAGGGTGCTGCTATTGATGAAACTTCAAAAAGCATTCAGAGTGAATTTGAAGTCTAGCACATTCATAGTGGCTCCATTTCCATGCATGCAAATTTCTGCCCCATTCATTTGGATGTAAAGCGATTGGGGGGCGAGGAATCATACACATCTCTACCTCAGAGTGCCACTCCAAATTAGGAATGTGCAGGGATATTAAAAAATTTGAAAATCCAAGTCAAATGTGACGAATATCAACATTTGAATATGAATCAGATTAAAGCCAAATTTTTGAATTCAAATGGACTTCTGATTTTTGAAAATCCGATATGGATTTTCAAATAATTCGACTGAATAGGATGTTGAATATTGCATCCGGATATCGTGTTTATTTGCGCTTATAGTACAGGATGCAAACGGAATGCAAAGGTGATAAAAACGGGATGTGCACAAATTCAAAAATCAGATACGGATGTTGTCAATATTCATATTTTCAAGTTCAAAACAAATTTCCAAAAATATGGATTTGGATAATCTGGATTCAAATTGGATTTTTGAAAATCCAGATTTTTAAATTTTGAATTGAATCAAATATTCAGATATTTGAATCGACTCGAATTTGAATGAAAACAATGCATTTGTGCACACCCCTACTCCAAATAATGTCTCCTCATTCTGAAGTCAAGTGTTGCGAGTCTGGGTCTCGCATCCTAATCCGAGAGCTCAGGGAAGCCAGGTGGGAAGCAGCCTGGTAGCTGCATCCTGTACAGATGGAGCAGTCTAGTAGCTGCTCCAGTCTGGTAGCTGCTCCAATTGCTGAGTGACCACTGCGATGAAGGAAGTTGCTTGGAAGCTGCTGCAATGGGGGCAGTAGCTGAGTAGCCACTGTGATGTGGGCAGCCACTGGGTATTGGCTGCAATGGTGGAATAAAGATGCTGGAGCCCTGTTACTATGGAAAATGACCATGAGTTTATTGTGCAGTGATTTAAATACTCTGCTCTTACAAGGGCCATGGAGAAAATGACATTGATGCAACATCAGGGGAGTTGATTGGATGAAAACTGCAGTCTTCCGAGTCAGAGGTCCTTGTGATGTCACATCCTGTGGTAGGAGGTGGGGAAAGTCCTCAAACAGGAAGAGAAGAGTTGTCCTTCCAAAGCAATCACTTTGCAGACTCCATAATGCCCAAAGACCGGTGCATGGAATAGAAAGAGTTCAGCACCCTGGTGGTGCTGAGCGTGTACTACAAGTTTATGGAACAGGAAAATAGTTGCTCCTTTTACTCTGAGGCTTGAGAAATGGAAGGCTGAAGAAAAGGAAGCCAGGGGAAAAGCTGTGCAGATTTTGTGGTTACTACAGTCAAAGCAAGGAAGTATCTTGTCAGGCAGTAATTTTAGCACCTCCTCCATGTGCTTTGAATGCAACCACCTCCATTTTCAAATGCAGGCATGGCCTGACTCTCTGGCGTGCAGCCATAAAAATGCCACAGAAGATGATCTTTCTCCCTCCCTCCCTCTCTCTCCCACACCCCATATCTTCAAGAGTAGTTTACAAGCACAGCCATGATGCATCAGCTATTTGATGAAGGGGTGGGAAAACTAACCATGGTAAATTGAAAAGAAGAAGCACAGAAAACAGACTGATGAAAAATAAATGTGATTGCCTTTGAAAGGGTTATGGGTTTGCTTTATAGAAGAAGAATTATGCTAGTATTTCATCATTGAGGAAGTGATTTTGTTCATCAGTGGCTGATGTCAGTGAAAGCAGGCAGAAGCAAGAATGAAAACACTATCACTGTGACAAATTAAAACAGAGGGTGCACAAGGGGAGAAGGAATCTACTTGCAACTCTTCAAATAACCAGCAAAGTTTCTGATAATCTTTTCATACTTTGATCAATGGAGAAGTCCAGATATACCCCAGCATGGGGTATACACACTGCACAGCACTGCTTCCATCCCAGAAGCCGCTCTGGGCATGCTGGACTGTCCCCTAACTATGTAGCTGTGGAACACTAAAAAGTGCTCCACAGTTATCCTAGCCACTGGCTATCACACACAGGCACATACCTGTTTAGACATCTTCTGGGTGAGGGGTGTGTGTGATGGGGCAGTTGCACACCACACTGGCCAGTCACTGTGGCAACAGTTGGCACACATGAACTGCCAGGTAAGTTTGGGATGGATCGGGCATCCCAAAGTGTGGACATCCAACCCATCTCAGAAATTAGCTGGGTTTTCACCTAGCGAGTATGAGCAATCTCTCTGACTCACAGTCCTTAACCAACAAACTCTTCATCAACTTCTTCAAATGAAGAAAGCCTGAGGGAAAATTAGATAAAAGATGATGGATGGATGGATGGATGGATGGATGGATGGATGGATGGATGGATGGATGGATGGATGGATGGATGGATGGATGGATAGAATCTGAGAAGAAAACCATGTTCCTGTTTGGTTATGGAAATGGAAAAAAATAGAGATGTCTATAAATGAAATCTGTGTGTTCATTTTGCCATTGAACCAAGCACCATTTATTTGTTTTCACAGTGAACGAGTTAATTGAACAAATAATTGTTTGCTTTAGATTCCAAACACATCCAAGAACAACAACAACAACAAAATATTGAAAAAGCCCCTTTGAAGGGCAAACCCCCCAACAAACACAAATTGTTCAATCACATTTCCATGTTTGCAAGTGGAAGACCGGTTCAGTTTGAACAAATTTCTGGATATTCAAACAATCAATCAAACAAACAAAAACATCAGATGTTTGAATGTGAAGCAAACTTTGTGTCTCCCTAGAAAAAAATACTTCTGCTCCTTCTAGAGGTGTGTGTCAGATATCGCTGAAAACAAAGCTAAGAGAGGCTGACATTTTTTGAGCTTTCCTGATACTCTACAGCATATCTATGAAACACCTTGATTATAACCAGGGATGGGGGTGAAGAGTGTTGAGCATGTCTGAAGAGAAGGATATTTATAAATGTGAATGTGTCTTGAATCTTATACTTACACAAAAAATGTCAGCAATAGTAAAGAGAGGACACAATGCTTCTAATTAGAAGCTACACGTTCCATCAAAATACCATGGGAGGTGGGGGGGGGGAGATGTTGAAATAAACATTCATATTTTCTTATTCTCTACACAAATGGAAATAATGGTGCTTGCTTAGAAAATCCTGAACTATCGACCCCCCTGTCTTCTGAGCCTTAGGCACACAGATTCATTCCTGTCAAATATTTTCCGTCCTATTTGGGCCCACTTTTCACATTAAGAATGTCTGTGAGGAGTTGGGATATTTGTGTTGCCAAGTACTACTTCCTTAATGACATCGCTCTCATCTGGTTTCTATAGGAATCCCTGATTTGGAAGTGGAAATTGTGCTGGGAGGTCCCTCAAGTAGAAGAGAAGATTCATCTTTTGAAAGACTGGAAATCAGAGGCCTATTCGCATGAGGACCTCCAGAACATGAGTAGGACACCCTGAGATGGAGCATTCACTCTGCTGGGCCAGTGGTTCCCTTCGGAACTGCCCCAGGGTGCCCACTCATGTTCCAGGTGTAGAGCATGAATTCACGCTCTACACCCATTCCCAACCATCCCAGGCCATCCCACAGCTGTGTGGGAGGGAGACCATTCACACACTCTCTCCCAAACAGCTGTTGGCCCCACTCGCACTACCGCTACTGGGCCGAAAATGGCTCAAAAGCTGGCAGGCCCATGCAATTAACTTATTGTGTGAAGCTCAGGGTGCTCCTCATGTGGCCTTCTCATGTGCACTCCGGTAGACCAACCCCATGCTGACAAGTCAGGTGAGTGTGGGGCTGAGCTACTGGGAGCGTGTGTGCCTGTACAGACTGCATCATATCACTCCCCAGGCTGTGCAAGAAGCACCCTGGGCCCAACGAGGTAAGTTGCCATGTGTGGGGTGGTGGTAGCTTGAACCCTTGGGTGCCACTGGGGTACAAGGTAAGTCCCGTGCATGCATCCCTTTAGGCCCCAGTTCAGGGTGGGGGTACCTGGGTGGGTGTCCCTGCAGGCTCTAGGTGACCCAGGGAAGAATGGGACTGGCCTGTCCACCCCTGGGTTGAATCCGACCCAATGGCAGCAGGTGTGGGAGGAGCATCCCACCCCCCATGCTGGTCTTTTTATGCTAGGCCACTTGGGGACGGATTCCCCTTTCACACCTAGGCAGGAAGGAATGCATGCCCATGCATTCCTTACCTGCCTGGATGTGAAAGGGGAACCCATCCCTGCATGCCCTAGCCTTCATTCATGGGTCTTGCCAGCAAACCTCTTCCTCATATGCTTCCAAAGTAATGACTGGATTGAGATTTTAACACTAGCATCTTATACCTGAATACAAAAATCTGGAACTGGGGCTACACCTAAATTTTAACCCACATACAACGTGCTTTGATGAAAGAACGAAGTGATGAGGCATTACTTACCACATTATTTAACTGAAGGGTTTATTTTCTGAGTTAAATACTGAGGTTGGAAAATTGCTTGTCACTTTGACATATTTTCTCATTCTGAATTTTTATTGAAGCTGGATCAAAACATGGGTGCAGCTGAATCCTCCTGAAACCTTATAACAAATGTCAAGGAAAAGAAAAAAAAATTACAGTAATGGATATTGCTTGTCCAAGCATCAGTAGAGAAACGGATAAGAATTGGATAAGTTCACAAAATTGGATAAGATCATCAGTTGAAAACAAACAAACAGCAGTTCCAGTAGTTGTAGGCTAATTAAGTGCAAGGCCAAGGGAATTCATGTTCAGTAATGTTTGAAAGGCAGAAGAATATATCAGCTGCAAAAAGCAACACTACTTGAACTTGACACATTCTAACTGATTGCTTTTTTTTCTTAGTTAAGGATTTGATTAATAAGGGGTCAACCCCCAATCATTATAGATGATGATTGATGTGACCAGCACATAATACTTGCCCTCATACTTACAGATTCCTTTTCTAATAACATTTCTGTAACACACGCTATTTTTCCCTAACCATTTTGCCCAAAGACCTTTGCAGAGAACAAAATCTATTTCATTCATCAGTAAAACTATCGAGGAATAAACAAATGTCCCAGAGGTAGGGATGTGCACAGATGTGTTCTTATTGTTTTTGTTGTTTTTTAAAATTCGATTCATATTGAATTGAATGCAAGAAAATGTGTATTCATTCAAATAGATCCCCTTCGAAAGTGGTAGGATTTGTATTCAATATGAATGTTCATTCCCATATGAATCCCATAGGAATGCATAGGAATCCCATACGAAGTTACATACGAATGTAGACAAATTTATGGACGACAGATGTATCAATGGCTACTAGAATGAATGCCTAGGTGCATCTTTCAGGCTGGGGGGAGGGGGAGGAACTGGGGCGCTTCTAAGGGCATCTGCTGGGACTCGAGAGCAGGAGAAGGTTTGTCCTTGTCACTGCTTGAGATGCCCATGAGCATTTGGTGGTTCACTGTGTGGGACAGGATGCTGGACTAGATGGGCTGTGGCCTGATCTAGCAAGGCTTCTCTTATGTTCTTATATATCAGAACATTTTATTCGAATTCGAATGTCCAAATTCAGCCAATTTTGAAGGTTACGAATATTCATGCACATCTCTACACAGAGGTGATCTCCAGGGTTCCTCTATCTTAAAAAAAAATCTTCTGGGACTTTTGGGGGATTCATGGGTGTTTTTCCACTGTCAGAAAGCACCCATTTTTGCACCCATTAAGGATCCATTTGGGTGTGAGCCGGATGATCCCATTTCCACCACGGCACCCATTTGGGACCCGATTGTTTCGACTGCCGCTGGGGAAATCTGGATCAAATGGGTACTTTCTGGCCTTTAATCTGGATTTTCTGTAGACCCCATTAATGGGGTCTAGAGTGGGGTCTTCAGGCAGAAAAACCGGATTAAAGGGAGCCTGTTTCCATGCTTGTGTGGCAATGGGGTCTAGAGGAGGCTAGGGCGAGGGGACACCCATGGGGGGGAGCCCCAAAACCTAAGCTTCAAATTCATTTCAAAGTCACTTCGAAGTCTGTGCAAACTAGCTCCAGAGCGTCTTTGAAGTTTGTGCTGATCTTCAGAGTGAACTTCGAAGTAACTCCAAAGTGACTGCAAAGTCACTTTGAAGTCACTTCAAAGTTCACTCCGAAGATCAGCACAGACTTCAATGGAGCTGTTTTGCACAGACTTTGAAGTGACTTTGAAATGACTTTGAAGGCACTTCGGAGATTGCACCCCCTGTCCCCCCAAACACCTGGGGTGACAAGCAGACCCCTCATGGGTAGATCTGGATTTCCAAATGGGTGCTCCGGTGTTTCCATGGCAGGGAGGCTAGCACCCATTGCTATTGGGTGCTAGACCACCCATGGAAACACATTGGGTATTTCCCTTAATCCGGATCTACTAAGTCCAGATTAAGGAATGTACCCAATCCTTAGATCCAGATCTTCTTAGATCCGGATTAATGGAGTGTGGTGGAAAAAACCTCAAAATGGGAATATCCAATCCATCCCAATTCTTCATTTATTTCCACTTCTAAAAAAGTTTGGAAATGCCCCTAAATACCTACAATGAGAGTATCTGACATATCAAGGAGAAGAGGCCATTCCATAGTCTGGGGAATATCACTGAGAAAGTCCTCCTACTCATCCCTCCCTTAACTGCTGAAGGGCAAGGCACAACCAAGGGGGATTCACTGGCAGATCTTAGGGCATGGCCAATTCTATATGGAAGGAAACATTTCTTTCTCCACTGTTCCAGTGCAAGCCTGAACAGGTGCAGCAATAGATTAGTCAACTGCATTGTCATGCACAAATAGTGTTTCAAGCCTATGAAATGGCATGAATTATCAAACAGTTCAGAATGTTGTTATCAGGAACCAAAGAGTCACAATGAGTCAGCAACTCATGATTCAGAGTCTTGTGATTCAGTCTCATGCTGTTGCAGTAATTAGATGACATCATTCTGAAACCTCATGATTACTTGCAGTTTGTGGGCTATAAAAGTAGCTCTGTGTTGAACATGTTTTTTGTGTTTAGTTTGCTGTTTAAAGAGAAGTTTATATCAGAAAGGATTCTGAAATAAAGCTGCTGAACCTTCCAGTGAGGAAAAAAATACTTTGTCTCTGGATTTATTTGTCTGAATGACCGTCCAGCTCTTCTCTGAGACTGACAAGTGATCTGACTCCAGTCCAAATCCACTACACTACCTGACATGAATGACCTCTGATGGCCTCCTTTAAGGCCACAGTAGTGAACCACCAAAGCTATGAGCCTTCTTTGGTCCATCTTCAGATCTCACTGCTCACATCTTTTTATTTCCATCCGTTTTATTTGTGGACTTTCCATTCAGGAAAGTCCAAATGAAGGGTGGAAAGTTCACAGATGAAATGGATAGAAATGGTGTGAGCAGTCAGACCTGAAGATGGACTGAAGAAGGCTTAAAGTGAAG
>MTQE01000390.1:8185692-8205215 GCA_014337955.1 Aspidoscelis marmoratus
ATCATATTTAGCTTTTTCTTTTTATTAATAATCATAGCTGGTATCAATATATATGCCCAATAACTTACACATTCTATCAAAATAATCACTTTATCTATTACATTGAGGTGCACACCACACAAGGACAATTCATATAATTTTACTCTCAGGTTGATGGTGGCAACTGGAGCATTTATGTCCTGTCCATTCAGGTCAATTTGCCGGTTGCAGTTACAGATTTCCACAGCCAAAAGCCAATGTAAGAGCCCTGTCTCATAATATGTGAATATATGCATTTTATTCTACCTGTTGACTTAGATGAGGGTCACTTTCTCCAAATTGAATTTGAGCCTCTTGTTATGAACACTGGGAACACGAATTTGAGTTTTTCATAAGCTGAATGGTAAGGAGAGCATTGTGAACTCAGTGTTCTTGTCTGTGTGATTATGACATCATTGAAACATCCACCCAGAATGTGGCTTGCCCCAAACAGTGCAAGAGATATGGATACAGCAGTTAAGGGAAAGGGAGGGACATGAGGAGAAAAGAAATCTGGGCAGGAACTGAGAGTAGGGTGGAAAGGAGATACTAGGCAAGAAGGAAGCAAATACCAGCAAAAAAAAAAAATATCAAGGTAAGGAGCTTTGTAGTCATAAATGATTGTGTTCTTGTAAAACCTGAACAGTGCTGATGATCATATTACATTCATGCTTTAAAAAAAATAGATGGAATAAAATTTCCAATCCAATGCAATGATTTGAAAGTAAGGGTCAATAAACCACGTATCTGGCTCAGTACCCTTGTTATGTGTTGGGAACATTAGTTATTTGAGTAGCATCTGTAATGGTGAAAAATGTTCTCTCCCTCCAAGCCTATATTTAAAACACATTATTTTTCATTTTAAATGACACATGCTAAGTTTACAAATCTTTAGCAGAAAAATACATGAAATCAAGTGAGCCTATATGCAAGACTTTGCACGTTATTCCCTGCTCGAAACAAGCAATGGACAATACAGGACAACTTTGTGGAAGAAGTCACTTCATCATGGAGGGGCAGAGCTAAAAAGGTCTCCATTTTTGGCAGCATTTTCTCTTCTGTAAGACTATTTGGAGAAGGACCAAGGCAAAATATTCAAGTTCAAAACCTCTTAACAGAGAAGAAAGTGTCCAGGTTAGGGGGTGGGCACGAATGCAACTTTCGACATTCAATTCACAATGAATTGAATATTCAAAAATAAGGAAAAATGAATGTCTGGACATTCGATTTGATGCAAATACATTCATATGTATTAGTTCAAATATTCTATATGTATCCAGTGCTACATCCCGTACACATCCTTTATGCGTCCCATATGTATCCTATATGGGGTGTTTTTCCACTGTCAAAAGTACCCATTTTTACACCCATTTGGGTGTGAGCTGGATGACCCCATTTCCATTACGGCACCAATTTGGGACCCGATTGTTTCCACTGCCATTGGGGAAATCCGGATCTAATGGGTACATTTTGGCCTTTAATCTGGATTTTCTGTAGACCCGATTAATGCGGTCTACAATGGGGTCTTCTCCCAGAAAATCCAGATTAAAGGGAGCCTGTTTCCACTGGAAACAGGCAATGGGGTCCAAAGGAGGCTAGGGGGAGGGGATGCACCTTTGGGACCCCCCCAACATTGGCTTCGAAGTCACTACGAAATCACTTCAAAGTTGCTTCAAAGACTGCACCTCCCTGCCCCCCAAAACACCTGGGGTAATGGACCAACCCCTTGCGGGTCGATCCGGATTCCCCAGATGGGTGCAAAGCTGTTTCCACAGCAGGGGTATTAGCACCCATTCCTAATCTAGCACCCATTCCTAAGAAATGTACCCATTCCTTAGATCCGGATCTTCTTAGATCCAGATCTAAGGGCTGCAGTGGAAACAAACCCATGGATGCATACGGATATGTAGGGGATGCATATGGGTATGTATGGGATGCGTTAGTACCCATACAGATATGAATGTACAAATTATTCATACAAATAACTCAAGAAATTTGTATTCATTCAAATTCAGAAATTTGAATGTCCGGACATTCAGTTTGTATATGAATGTCAGGATTTGTCCGAATTTGTATGAATAACAAATATTTCAAATATTTGTGCTCATCCCTAGTCCAGGCCCCAGTCTTTTTCTTGAATAAGAATAAATACTAACAGTTCAAACTGAGTTCAGAAGCAGACTTCTCTGGCATTTAACACACCAATATTTTATTTATTCTGAGTGGAATAAATGGTTCTGCTTTCCTCAACACAAGTTTTGTTGTTTTGTTTCCCCACTCAGGTTAAATCTTATTGAATTGGGCTCTTTTAGTTCCCTATATAGTGAGAATTGATGAGGAGAGATTTAAAGTGATGGAAGGAGAAAAATGTTTCCATCTTTTTTCGCATTCCTGCTTTTCACTGGTTGGATCATTTTTCTGTTTCCTTATTGAGAGAAGAATATTTTATATATGCTTCTGAGTGTAATAGAACCAGGGGAAAATTTAACACCAGCATTCCACATGTCTCTTATGCATTTGAAACATTCTTTCAATTTTCAGCAACCTTTCTAAGGAATTGGTGGCCATGTGATTTTTCCCAATGGCCTAGCTACTGACAAATCTCATTTGTTCCTCTTATATCATTTATTTTACCTAGCCTCTGGGTGAAAAGGTTGCTTGGAACAGCTTACAGATCAATGAAAAAGCAAGACCGTTACTGTCTTCAGGTGAAAAAATTCAAGATCTATCAAACCAGTTTAGGTTCAACATAATTTGAACTGAACTGGGTGGTTCCATCTGGTTAAACTGACCCGAAACCTTCCCCATTCAAAAATAATAATTTGGAATCAAACAAACCAGGGACGGTTTGCTCCAGGGATCTGCAGAAATATTTGTAACATTCAACTTCATATGAATTCAGAAGTTCAGATTCAAATTGAATGTTGGCACATTTGAAGACTGAAATTCAAATTCAAATTGAATGCTTCGGAACATTCATACGTTCCTTAGTTACATTTATAAACCTGGTAGGAAAGTAGCTGCACCAGTAACATCTGCAATGGATCCTGAGTGGATCCAAAGTGGATTGAGAGTGGATTCAAAGTGGATTCAGGATGGATTTGATGCATTCAGAGAAGATACATAGGGGATATATAGGGGATTTGTATGCAATTTGTATCAAACATTCATATCAAACATTCGTATCAAATTCATATTGAACATTCATATCAAACATTCGTATCAAATTCAAATCCTACCACATTTGTAGGGGATATATTTGAACAAATATGATTTTTTTTGCATTAAATTTAATACAAGTAGAACCCAAAAAAACCCATTTGTGCACATCCCTATTTTGCTCAAACAAATCAAACTACCTGCTTTGATTTGAACTGCTTAGAGTTTAGGCTTAATTGCTCTTCAAATCTATTCAAGATTCAAAGTTGAGCAGGGTTATGCCTATTCAACCCAGTTTGCATTTGAACTGAACACCTTCCCAACATACGGGGAGATAGAAAAGCAGAAGTAAGAAGCAGAGTCAGTTCCACAGATCTTAAACTTATAAAGCTTTCAGAAGTACCATCTAGAAGGGGAGTCGGTTGGGATGAGCCTGTGTGGTGGCTCATGATAGACACTGAGGCAAATGCTCTCAGCAGGTGCAAGAAGCACATTCATAAGTTCAAAGCAACCTTTCCTGGCTACTAGAACCTAATAGTGAGTGAAGTGTCACTAAGAGAGGTCAAAATTGTTGTCAGAGCACCATCTGAAGACTGGAAGGGCAACCAGTCATCTTCACTGTTCCAATAAGCACCAAGTTTAAACCCACAGCCAAATCATTGTAGAAGGATACACCAAATAGTGAGATTTCTTACTCTGTGGTCAATATAACCCTTCTGTTGCTTAGATTGAGAAATAACCTTTTCTAAAACATGTTCAGTTGCCTACCTTTCTATTATGTGTGGACTCTGCTGTACATTGTGTCTCCACATCAGATTTGAGGCAGCTCTTTGTGGGCAGATGGGTGAGGTGCTCTGAGCACCATGGGAAAAAGTATCAATTATGTCTCCATTTCCAAGATGCTTCTGATAATGATCATGTCAGTAAAGGTGGCAATGCAACTTCCATGAGGTAGTAGGGATGTGCACAAATATTCAAAACATTCAAAATTCAATCAAATTCGATTAGATTTGGACATTTGAATCAAATGTCTCTAAATTAAAATTCAAATTGAATCTTTTAAATTATTTGTACAAATTATTTGGACATTCATATGTGTACAGATACGTGTGTATTACACATATATCTGTACTCATCTTATTCGCATCTGTATCTGTATGCATACGGGATAAAAACGGGATGCCTACAGATGTGTGCAGACACATATGAATGTTGCCAACATTTGCATCTTCAAATACGAATCAAAAATTCATATGAATAGATTCAAATCAATTTGAACAAAATCAAATGTGAATACCTTCAAATGCTAAACATTTGAATCGATTTGAATCTTTGAATATTCTAATCGAATCCCAAAACTGCATTTGTGCATGTCCCTAGAATGGAGACATGATCATAGTAGATAACTTTTTCAGCAGCCATTGGACACCTCTGCTGTTAAGTAAAGACGTGTCCTTTGTTTCCAAAACTCAGTATAACTATGCTGAAATATATGGACACTTAGGCATTGACCTCGGCTGCTTTTGTCATATTTTACCTTTGCAGTTGAGACCTGAATTATTGCATGGGGTGTGTTTTATGTACATTTAGGAAAGATGAAGAGAAACAGCTGTCATACTCTAAGCAAAAAATCTCTTCAGTACAATATGTTCACAAACGAGAATATAATCCAAGCTGTAAACAAAGAATAAACTCCAGAAAAACAAATTTATCAATTTTTAGGCATTCTCACTTTTGGATCTTATTGCTAATAATGCTTTATAGCTCTTGTTATCATCATTATCATTAACATCATCATCATCCATTTGATTTTTTTTAAAAAAAAACTTGAAAAGACATTAATGGTGAAATCATCATCAAGTAATTCAGTCACATAGTTGCAACAGCTGTATTTTGAGTTGTGGGTGAATTAGCTTAGCACATCTTTTCAGGTAACCAGAGACGTTCAGTAACTAGGGATGTGGAAGAATATTCAAAATATTTGTCATTGGATCAAATTTGGCCAAATTTGGACATTCAAATTCAAATTGAATGTCCAGACATTCACTTTTTAATACCTGAACGAATACAAATATTTTTAATCATTCGTATGAATAATTCAGACATTCATATGTGTACGGATACGCACACATTACATATGTATATGTACACATCTGACTCATATCCGTACAGGTCTGTATGGATACGTACGGGATAAAACGGGATGTGTATGGGATACAAACAGGATGCACACGGACACGTACAAATGTTGTAGACATTCGTATCATCAAATACCCAAAGAATATTCGTATGAATAGATATGAATGTGTTTGAATCGGTTTGAATTTTAATACATTCAGTTTTTTCCTATTCATACAAATTCAGACATACGAATATTCGATTCAAATCAAATTGAATGTCAAGAATTGCATTTGTGCACACCCCTATCAGTAACTTGCTTGGAAGTCATATTATGTCATATTATGCAGCCCTTGGTATGTGACAGGAGCCTTGCATAACATCATTGGGCCCTTATGGAGTGCTAGCAGTGGCAACACAAGATGCCTCCAGGGAATAAAAACCTCACCATGGGTCCAAAATGAGACTGGGTGCCCCCAGACACCCTTAATACTTTGCAGCTGCTGCGTTGCCACCAGTCATGTGACCGGAAATAGGACAATTTATTGTCCATGGCACCAGCACAGCAACAAGGAAATATTGTGCTAAACAGCTGCTGATTAATCAGCAGCTTTTTACCTTTCTTTTTTCCCTCAAGTGCTGTGTGGATCCTGTGGAGTATTGATTATCCTATCTGGACGATGGGAAGCGGCTGCACAGCAGCTCCGACCTCCCTGTTTCCATTTGTTCCACCTGGTTGAGCAGAAGTGGATGTTGAGGGTCTGCAAAGAATTTAGGATGACTACAGGCACCCACAGTCTCATTTAGGTCCCATGATGAAGTTCCTATCTCCTCATTTTACAAGAGGCACAGTGGGTGAGAAAGTCAATCATTTGACAAGGATGAGTGATTTTCCAAATATCTGAGGAATTCCAGTTCCCATTATAACCAGCCAAAACAATTAAAACTGGAAGATAATAATCTCAAATTTCTCATTAGAAATGAAGCACAATAAATTACCACTGCAGGAAATCAGGCTGCACAGGAAATTGCTTGGTTTACAAAAAACAAGAGCAACAACACAGCAGCACCAATTCTACTTTTAATGATATTATACTTCTTTTATAAAGGAACATTTTAGAGTGATGTGCTTTCATTTGGCTGATTTTTGTTGAGGACAAGATGGTTATGGCAAGGCTACTTGGCAACTTAAAGTTTTAATTTTGTCCACTCACACTACATGGTAGGGGTGTGCATGAATGCAATTTTTGGAACTTGATTCAAATTGAATATCCAAAAATTTGAATCAATTCAAATCTTTAAACTTTGAATGTATTCACGTCCCATTTGAATTAAATACATTCAAATCTGTTGGTGCAAATTATTTATTCGAATTTGGAAATACGAATGTCAACAACATTCGTATGTGCCCATGTGTGCCCGTATGTATCCCATGCACATCAGTACGCATCTCATATTTATCCCATATGCATCCCGTTTTCATCCTGTACAGATCCGTACAAATGCATATAGATGCCGGAAAGATGCATACAGGCAAGTACGCATCATGTATGTATCTGTACACATATAAATGTCTGAATAGTTCACACGAATAGATTCAAAAATTCAAAATTCATTCAAATGTTTGAATTCAAATTTATAGACATTCAAATTCAAATGTACAAATATGAATGAATTTGATTGAATTTCGAATGCTTCTGTACGTGGTGGTACAGAATGTAATAGGGATGTGCATGAATATTCAAAACATTGAAAATCTACATAGCCATTGATCCCCTCTGCTGAGAAAGCAAAAACAAACAAAAATTCCTAGCATTTTACTCATGAAATCCTTTATATTGATTCTGTGTCATTCCTCTTTACCCCTTAGATTATGGCATCCTGTGAAGAGCTTAATTCTGGCCACAGTATTTCATTGGCGACTGGGACAGAAAATGAAAACACAGCCTTAACATCAGATGGCCCTTCAGACTCAAGGTGTCCTATCTGCTTGGAAAGAATAAGGAATGTGGCCTTCTTAAATCCCTGTTTCCATAGATTCTGCTTTGTTTGTATCCTAGAGTGGTCTGAAAGAAAAGCAGAATGTCCACTCTGCAAGCAGTGCTTTCACTCTTTCTTTCATACCATAAGATCTGACACTGACTTTGAAGAGTACATAATTCCCTTTGAAAATACATCCCTGTGTATGTGTGGAGAGAGGTCAGCAAATGACCAAAGATTTGAGCCACCGACAGATAATGGGATCTTGTATGAAGGGTACTCAGGTCTCCAATATCAAGTCAGGATAAGGACACTTGATGAGCTAATGACACAGCTTGGGATAAGGAGATCATCTCATCCAGGAGGGATTTCTGTTGGACAGATTCGAGAGCAGGTTACAATTAAGTTCAGGAGAGCCCTTTATGAATCTGGAGTGCGCGTCAGGAGTGTCCAAAGTGGAGGCTTTTATAGAGATATCTCGGCGGATTTTTTCAACAGGAACCCCGTCCGACTCAACAGGTTAGTTCCTTGGCTTAGACGTGAACTGCGAGTGCTGTGTGGCACACATACATCCTTGATCAACAATATACAGCACATCATTTTAAATAACATCACCATCTATGATCTCGACAGTCAAGCATTTGCTGACATCTTGCAGCCTCATTTACTGCACTATACCCACCACTTCTTGTATGAGTTCATCAATTTTGCCCGCTCTCCTTTCAATATCCGGGCTTATGACTGGAGAGCCAATTATGACATTCCTTTTCCCATACAAGACGATGGATTCCAGTCTTATTCATCATTCAGTACATCATCTTCAGAAGAGGAGGAGGATGAAGAGGAGAGGGAAGAAGAGGAGGAGGAAGAGGAAAGGGAAGTGGAGGAGGAATGGGAAACAGGTGATTCTGATGAGAACGTGGGGGAAGCCGAGGAATTAATGACAAGTAATGAGGATGGGACTTGGGAAGATGATATCCAAGGATCCATAAGTTCTAGTTCCAGTTCAGACCACACACTGAATGAGTTTTTTCTTCCTTTTGGATCATCAGATGGAAGACTTGTTAGAAGAGAAGATAACATGCTTGTCTTTTTCCAAGCTGATGCTGAATTAGATGCTCACAACAGCCATTGTCCATTGCACAAATGTGTCCCTAATCAGATGGAAAAGAGTGCCCCTCCATCGTTGCACAAGTCTATGTCCGGTTCTACGGAGGCCACACAGAACAATATTAACAATGGTGAAGAAGAGCAAATAGATGAGGAGAAGACCTTAAGAGGTCATAGGTTGGGTGATATTCTTAACAGGTCAGGGTCAGCTATCTCTAATGTTGATGAACTCGTGAGCACTAATGAAATGTTTGATGCTTTGCAGGTTCCACCGGAAAAACAGGGGACAGTTAACTTGACTCAGGCACCATTGCCACAAAAGGAAAACGTTAGTACTAAGGTAATAAATCACAAGAAAGAGGAGATCATTATCATTGAGGTACTTCAGCCTAAAGGAGAAGACCTTTTGGTTATTGAACACATAGAAATAAAAACAAGAGAAACAGACAACTCTACTCAATTGTCACAGGAAGGTGAAGAATTCAGTGACCCTTTGGTGCTGCAGTGCTTCACAGAAGACCCACCAGGTGGTTCTGGTACCCAATAGGACGCTGGATGCCTTTCATGTATTAAGAAATCTTGATTTGTTCATCATAAAAGTCAGACCAATAGCCAAAAAGGAAACTGGCTATGTCGTTCTCTTACTGAGGTTATACATGTTTTGTCCAATCCAATAAATTACTATATATGAAAAACTCTGTTTAATTTATATTTAATTTTTTTTAAAAAAATAAAAATTTGGTAGTGCTCTGAAAGGACAGCAGAACTTATCAATCACCAGAATGAATAGATAAATATGGACGTTCCCCCCTCCTAAAGGAAATAGATAATGATTTATATGATTCCCCCCACATTGTTCCTATCACAGCAAGATGAATTTCACTACAGTTCTGTAAGATTTTGTTTTCAGTCTGAGGAAATACTTCATGAAAAGAACAGCCACGGCAAAACCCTATCCAATTTGAGGAGTATTTGATAGTCCAAGGGTCGCTTCACATTTACCTTTAATGTTACAAAATGCAATGTGTCTGCTGTGTAGTTGAACAATAATTTGTAATATGTGTTGAATTTTGATAATTTTTGAATTCAGGAGTCTGACTCATTCCCATTAGAGATGTGCATGGACTAAACTGCATGTTCAGTTCACCATGAAACTAAACACTCATTTATTCAGTTTGATGGTGAGCTGTTTAACTGAACCAATGGTTGTTTGTTGTTGTTGTTAAGTTTTATTTTTTAGCTTGTGTTATTTTTTACATATTTTACAAAACATCATTTCTTACCAATGGTAATACAAAACACAAATTTTACAATTTCTCCCCCACAAGTGAAATTAAATTAATACAATTTAATTCAACCCAGACTCATAAGAAATTTCTTAACATCATCTATCAGTTTGTTATCTCTGTCTTGTCTTGTAGTATATAAATATAACCTTTCCCAAGCCGTCTCAGCAGAAACTTTTATATTTACACGCATATGGGCAAATTCTGGATTCATCACCAACACTTGAAGCTAAGATGGCAGCAATGGACAAAAGTTCTTCCTTACTTTTCCAAGTGATTCACCAACTTTGGTCTTTCCCAGGGAGAAGCAACACTAATTATGGTTCATCAGAGTTATGGAATCTTTTTTCTTTTTTTCAAATAAACATGGAAGCTCTAGAGTTTAGTTAGATGTCAACCGTATTCAATATAAATGGCATCTGGCTTATCAGAAATATCCATTATAACTGAAAAGGCCAATGGTCCACTGGAAACACATTTGGGAAGGATTTGTCTATCTTGAGACCCGGCATGTAAAGTAGCAATCATTTCCATCAAAGGCAAGCAGGGAGCCTTGTTTAACATGAAGCAATTTGCTAGGCTTTTCAGACTCAGAAGTAGAGAATGCTTCCTTGGAAAGCACATATGCAGTTTCTTTAAAAAAAAAATGTTTAGTCATCCAGAGGTTGTTGAAGCATAACCTCCTATCCTTATTGATAACAATGGAAGAACTCTCCATTCCCCTCTTGAGGATTAGAATATTTAGGACATTAAAGCAGATACAGCACAAGGTAGGCACTTGGGTGATTCAAGTAGCCATGAATGTTTGGGGCTTGTCAGAACATAAATCACCTAACTCCATCTCTGTGATGTCATTTGGTGGTTAAAGGATACCTGGAGATTGTCCCCTTGCTTTTTCCTGGAAGATAGTAATGGCAAACTACTTTTGTCCTTGCCTCCAAAAATTGCAACAGCACTGGCATCTTCCTTCCTTCCTTCCTTCCTTCCTTCCTTCCTTCCTTCCTTCCTTCCTTCCTTCCTTCCTTCCTTCCTTCCTTCCTTCCTTCCTTCCTTCCTTCCGTCCTTCCTTCCATCCTTCCTTCCTTCCTTCCTTCCTTCCTTCCTTCCTTCCTTCCTTGTTATCATTCATTCATTCACAATTCTATCCCACCCCACACCTGAAGGCCTCTGGGCAGGTAACAATTGTTAAAACAACAGATTAAAAACAGAATGTACCATTTTCTGGCATATAAGACGACTGGCCATATAAGACAACCTCCAAACTTTCCAGTTTGGGAGATATTTGCCATATAAGACGACGACACCCAGCGTATAAGACAACCCTTTTGAGAAGATTTTCCTGGGTTAAAAAGTAGATTTATATGCCAGAATATACTGTACATTAAAAGCACTTTACTAATTCAACAAGTCTAAAACAATACACTCCATGTCGAACTTTTCCCAGGCCCAGCCATCTCTGTCAGCTTTCAACACAGATTCTGCATTCCCTGTACAGAGTAATAATGTTGCTGGGATGTACTAGTTGTTTTCAGGCCTCAAGGTTAGATTGGTATGGGCACAGCATGAAGGTATGGGAACAAAGTAAGAATAAAATATGTAATATATGGCATAGGGCATTGACTAGGAAAGCCTGGACTTTGGGCTAGACAGATTCCATCTTGGAGATAGGTAATACCCATTTCAAAAAGCAGGACTGGAATTTTCCTGTGACTGCCACCCTTCTGCCTACAAGGAAGTAAACGAATCAGGAAAGTAAGTGCTTGAAGTATCCCGTTTGCTTGATTTTAATGAAAACACCAACAGAACTGGTCAGAATTGGTGCATTTCTAATCAGAATTCCAAAGGGACATTAAAGGCTACAAACACATCTATGTCCACTTCGGTCCACTTCCAGTGGGAGAACACATCAGCAAAGTGACAAACTATTTTTTTTTTCAGCATTATCTAACTCAGAAAATTCATCTTTGGAACAGATAATTCACCTTTGGAACAAATAACACCCAATTGTCCAAAACAGTAATATAAAGGTCTCCAAGTAATATCCAGGTACAGTTTCCCATCATCAGAAGCTTCCTCATTATGGTCCTTCATCAACAGAGTCACTCTCTACACTGCCTGCTGAACTGATCTACATTTTAATTTTCAACTTAGTTGCTCTGTGATCTTCTCCAATTGCACTCTTGCTGACCTCTGCAATCTCCACGCTTTGCTTCTCCACTTTGTGGATACTTTACCATATCTGCATTCTCTTCACAAGAGAGCCGGAATTCAATGCAATGTGGTGCCAGAAGCTGAATGCCCTGTGTGCTTCCCTGCTAGGCTTTAGGATTCCCTGTTAGCAGTTTTACGATATGTCTTATCTCCTTGCAACCACCCTTTAAACCCTGCTGTAAGAGTGACCTTGTTCATAAAATTGGGCTTGCTACAGTGCAGTGAGAGCTGGAAAGGTAGAAATCAGCTGTACACCCTCTGTAGGGGTGCGCACGAGTGCAATTTTTTGATATTCGATTTGTAATGAAGCAAATATTTGAAAATCCAAATTCATACAAATAAGGAAAAATGAACATCCAGACATTCAAATCTATACAAATACATTTGTATGCATTTGCTCAAATAATTCGGACATATGTATCTCTATGCATATTGTACATACCCATATGCGTCCCATATGCATTCCGTTTTCATCCCGTACAGATGCATATGAATATGTACAGGATGCATATGAGTTCCTATGAGATGCTTATGTATCTGTACATATATGAATGTCCAAATTATTCATACAAATAACTTGAAATATTCGTACTTTTTTGAATATGGAAATCTGAATGTCCAGACATTTGATCCATACATGAATGTCCAAATTCATCTGAATTCATACAGATAATGAATATTTTGAATATTTGTGTACATCCCTCACCCTCTGTAGTGGAAAGTCCTGTAACTGGGGGTTTCTCCTTCTATTTTGACACTGACTTCAGGCTACATTTCTTTGCTTATGCCTACCTTTTAAACACTGCTGTTGCTCCATTGTTTTAGTAAAGGAATTATTACTTTTACCGGAGGATCTTTTTGTGGTTGTTGTTTTAAGTTGTCCACGCTGCCCTGTTTGTAATTTCTGTCTGTTATTAAAACCTCTTACTGAAATATTCTGCTCTGATATCATGCTTGGGAGAAGCATTTCCACTATCCCAGTATAACCCATTCCACTTCTCTTATCAATTTGTTTTTCAACTGAAAGGCCAGCTGGGAGAGAGAAAGAGAGCTCAGCTTCAGAGAAGGTCACAGATAATAGTTTCCATTGTGCAGTGTGCTGGACGCAGTTACTGCTTTCCCCAGTCATATGCCTTTCTTTTTCTCAGGCAAGCTGTCAATCATTTGGAGTTATTTGCTTTCGAAGCAGCAGATAATTTTCAAAATAGGCTAAGCCTTTTTTACCCTTTCTTCTTCCAGCACTGGAGGGTATCAATCAATAATACAATGGTTTCAGCAAGTGATAGGAATAGAAGGATAAGGTGGTTGAGGGCTAACAAACTGAATGTGAATAGTCAGAGGTCTAAGATTGCACCCTTGATAGTCAATAATTTTCACTTCTATTACACACTCCTCTAGGAAGGTTATGTCACCATATTCCCTCCATCCCCAGAGACTAGAGAAGACTTTAAATATTTGCTTCCAGCTGAAACACACACTCATTTTCACTGTTGGGGGTCAGTATAGATGTTCTTCATTCCTAGTAATAGTTATTTGATAAATTGTATGGTTTTTCCCCTTCATTTGCTTCATATATGTTCCACTCATTCAAAGAGGTACAAGATTTTATTCAAGGTAGCCCAGCATTTCTCCACACCATCAGTAGAAATTGAACCTTGCCTGATGTCAGCTAACAACAAAATATTCTCAAGTGTGGACGGCCAGGCAGACAGATATGTGATTGTGTATGCCTGAATGTATATACTAAAAGCATCTGCTTTTGCTAACGTTCTGTATGCATCAGCATTAAAATAGTCTAGTCTGGATGTTACCAGAGCACGGGTCACTTTGGCTTAGTTGTCTTGATCTAGGAAAGGTTGAAATGACCACAGGGCTTCTCAGTGCATACCTAGACGGTATATTTTAATGTATGTTAAACACACACACAAACACACAAACCACAAAGAAGAGCAAAATAATTGAAAAAAGAACATGCAGAAAGAAAGAAAAGAATTTTCTTGTCTGCATAGTGAGGTCACAGCCAGAACATTCTTCAGGTTCTGTTTACCTATCTTAGGTGCATCTCTATAGGAAAGACAGCCATCAGGTGAAACCAGCTGTCCAACCAGAACCAATACAGTAACCTGGAAGAGGTAAGACAACTTTGAATGAATGATAAAATGTTAAAGAATTTGTGTGCAGGTTTGTGTGAGCATGTGTAAGGGGGGGTTATGTGGGGGAAATAAGGGATGGAAATTTCAGGAATGGGATCTGGCTGTTCTCACGCAGCTAGGTCTGCATCCCCATTGAGGTAGGTGGGTTGCAGAACAATGATGGTGTGATTGTGACAAGGTAACTCACACAGCTGTCCCTCTAGCAGAGGCACAGAGAACAAATGTGCTTGCACCTCCCCCCCCAAACACTGGGAAACCAGCCTGTAAGCCATCTCCTCCCCCCTTGCATCACCCCACACTGATGGGAAGGAGGTGTTTTTGGGCATGATAACCATCCCAAGAGACATTGGAAGAGCATCTAGAAGTTTAGACCCTCTGCTCATGGGCCAGGTGAGTTTTATGGAACCCATGTAGATGCAGCCTGCTGCAGAAATTTCTTAACAATAGTGTGAGTGTAGGAGGACAAGACCTGTTGTAAACTCTATTTGGCAGCTCGGACACATTGTCTCAGGATGTCTTGATGTTTGGATGTCCCATGGGGCATCTTAAAGCATCCATTTGGATGCAGCCTCATTTCTGTGAGGTTAATCTGTTAAATACATCACTTCTTTAATGAGGGGTCACAATCTAGGTGAGTGTAATCAGAATTTGCACTAATTCCACAAAATTTTAAAGATTAATCACAACAGAGGTAAGAAAACTATAAAATCAGAGGAACATCCCAAATACCTCACCATTTTATATTAATCTAAAATATCCCACGCTTTCTATTATAGCAAACAATATGAATTTTGACAGATTATATAGCTTGAAAGATCAGTCAGCCAATAAGATCAGTAACTAGAATTTTAAGAGGCTGTTTTGAAAGGCTTCAGTGACTGTATTGGTGAGTAAGATCACATATTAATTATTTTTAACATGTCCTCTTGCTACAGACAGATGTGTGGAATTAGAAGAATTAAGTATGTTCCAACATAGACTGGAACATATCTAACTATAACATACCTAATAATTGCCATCAGTACTAAATCCACTGGAAGTTTTGAATTCACCTCTCATCAAATTAGTGCAACCAATGGGAGATGCTTATCCAAAGAACTTGGAGAAAACAGTTTGGGGAAGATAATGCTAGATTAGTTATTCACATTTTTTCCCTAATCCCCTAGTTATTGTCCTATAAGTCTTTAACAAAGTGACAAAATCATCACACTGTTGAAATAATTAAGCAGGGAGAATTTTGTTTCCCAATGTTTATGTTGTTTCTTCTTTCCCCTCCACAGATGGTGAGACTTTTGCGTAAAGGATTTAGACCATGGTCTGGCTTCAGATCTACCAAAAGGAGTTCTTTAGTGAGAATAGTGCCAACAAACCCAGCCAAAAACAAAAAATGTGTAATCTGTTCTGGAAAAATGCAAGACCCAACTTACTTGAATCCTTGCAATCACAGATTCTGTTTCAGCTGTATACAGAAATGGTCCAGAGCTAAAACAACATGTCCACTATGTAGGGGACATTTCTATTCATTCTTTCACAGAGTAAGCAAGAAAGGTACCCTCTGTGAGTATGTTCTCCCTTTAAGAGACAACTTTTGTTCTGAGAATGGAGAAGATCACATCTCTGCTTCCACACAAAGACCCACATCACCACCTGACAATGGCATAGTGTGTGATGAAGTCAAAGGGACCCCGAATCAAAGAGCGGAAGATCTCTACCAGCTTATGAAAAAGTTTGCACTAACAGATAACTATACTAATATAGATGTGGTAAGTCTTGGGAGATTTAAAGCCCAAGCTGTAATTGAGTTCAGGAGGGCATTATATCATGCTGGAATACTAGTCCAAAATGTTCAGAATGCAGATTTCAATCAAAGTGCCACTGCAGAATTTTTCAGCAGAAACCACAGTTTGTTTGATCGATTAATCCCATGGTTAAAACGAGAATTAAGAGTGCTGTGTGGAAATCAGAGGCCATTGGTCGATTCCCTTCAAAATCTTATCCTAAATAACATGACTCAGTTTGATCTGCAAAGCAAGGAGTTTGAAGCTCTATTAGAGCCCTACTTACACAAGTTTACTACTCATTTTTTGCATGAGTTTATCAGTTTTGTGCAATCTCCATTCAGTATGAAGAAGTACGACTGGAATGCCTCATATGAATTGTCTCCTCTGACAAGGGAAGAAGGTTCAGATTCCTTCATTTCTACCCCCTCCTCAGACATTGAGAATTCCCAAGAACCTGATGGTAATCAAGAATTCCAAGCCCACAGCAGTTTAGATGAGGGGAACTCAAGATGCCTACACTGTGTTTCAGATGAAAACCTAACAACTGTGCTTGGTACAGAAGATGGTGGGGACCACTCTAGCGACAAAGAAAATGTTTTGGACAACTTTCCCAATAATGATGCTGAAGAAGGACCAGATTCACCAGACAGCTACATAAAAAATAAGCCAGATACATCACAGCAGGATCAAAAAGGACAGAAAGCAGAATCACTTTCTTATTCACAGTCACTTCAATGCAACGTGGAAAAGGAAAATGTAAGCAAACTACCTTCTGATCATACTTACAGTTCCATCCACGCTGAGGCATCTGATAATTTCTCAGATACTTTAGCAGCTGAAGATAACACACAGCTTTTAAATCGGTGCAATGAGGCTGGAGTCAGTGTGGCTCAAAACTCCACAAAAGAAGCTTCAGTGAAATGGCAACAGCCAGAGTTTCCTATAAGTCATTTCAGACATTGTTCCTTAGCAAGGCGTTCAACCCCATTACCCAGTAGAAAGAGGATATTTAGAAAGTGTAGCTCGAGATCTATGGGTT
The DNA here is from genome assembly GCA_014337955.1 of Aspidoscelis marmoratus. Taxonomy (NCBI): domain Eukaryota; kingdom Metazoa; phylum Chordata; class Lepidosauria; order Squamata; family Teiidae; genus Aspidoscelis; species Aspidoscelis marmoratus. The sequence continues at coordinate 8,202,548 of MTQE01000390.1, forward strand.
ATAGTTTTGAAGAATTCTATTCTATTACAAAAGGAGCATATGGAAGAAATCAAGCAAGGTATCAACGTGATGGAAGACAACACACAGCTGGTTGCAGAGACAGGAAAATGAGAGGAGAACAAAGAAGATCAACATCTAGAGATATGAGTTTATTCCAAGATCACATTCTGACTCTGAAGAATGAGAGCATAGGGGAGAAAGAAATGAACAAGATGAAGGCTCAAAATGCTTATAATTTTCAGAAATTGGGTAACAAAGACTATGCTTATTTAGGAAACAAATTCTCTCATGAACCAAGCTGGAAATATTTTTACCAGAGACGTGACAATGACAGATCTAGGTATGCAGAACCCCTATTCAAGAAGAATGAACTAACCAGAGTTTATGGTCCAAAATCAGTTGGTAGCACCAGAGAAAGGCCATGCTTAACCCCAGAAAATAAATCTTCTATCAAGCAAGGAAGGAAAGTCCTATACTCCGAAAGATGCAAAAGTACTGGGAAACCTAGAGCAGAATTTTTTGGCATAGCACAAGAAAGAGGGCCTTGTGATCTTCTTGGTGGAAAAAGAAGATGCAGGTCACATCTTGTGGAGTCTGGCCATTCAAGGGAAAGACATGTTTTTGATTCAGAACAATATGAGTAGTTAGAAATGAAGTGGTCAATCTCACTGCATCCCCCAAAAAGCAACAGAGGTCAAAGAAGCAACAGCTAAATGTTTTACAAGAACAGATGCATGCATATAGAGGGCATAAGGTGGGTGAAAGAGATGACCCAAAGATAATCACAACATGAACAATGCATTAGAAGTGCTTAAAAAATAATAATTGAAACATGACTATCTTTTTTGGCCTCCCAAAAATTGCACTGTATGCCACCTGCATATATGTGCTTCAGTTTCTGTAATAACATGGCACAATGTTTGGGGCAGATAATAAATTTAGAATAAACCTCACATAAAACAGATAGATTTGATTCATCAGCTCAGTTAATATTACTTTATACTTTGTCTAAACCTGTCTGCAGATCTGAATACCAAAGTAGAACTTGTTTGAGAGTGAATAACTTTTAGAAGGCTGTAATGGGAGCAAAAGAGGCAAACCCTAAGACTCCATGCATACCAGCAGGGAAACTTAGACTCAAATGGAATCAATGGATTGTCTCCCCCTCCACCAAAGTATTGCATTATTTCTAAAGTTTCTGCTTGGAAAGATCATATAGTTCAGGTAAAGTAATCCAGAGACAGCAAAACAAAGGTTGGAGGCTGAGGACCTCTGGAAGAGGGAAAAGATAAGAAGTTCCTTGGGTTTCAAAGTTAAAATCTTGCGGTGTTGATTTGGGGGTGTTTTTCCACTGTCACTAGAAGCACCCATTAAGTACCCATTAATGGGTACAAAAATGCCATTACGTACCCATTTATGGGTACTTAATGGGTACTTTTAGTGACAGTGGAAAAACACCCTTGGACTGAAGCAAAGTCCACTTAGGCAAATGGAGAAAGACGTGTATAAGCCAAGCAGAAGCTTTGAAATGTGGTTGTTGGTAGACGGGTGAAGTTACAGGACCTTCTGCACATGTTCAAGGCTTTGGCCGCTTTGCTATATTGTAGCAAGGGCTCTCTCTATAACTGAAAGGCCGTGGTCACTGCTTTATTTTAAGACATCTTCAGGTCATCTTCTGGTTGGGTTACTCACATTATTTTCTTCAATTCAGTTTCTAAGCTGGCTTATCCTCATCAGATTGGTTTAACCAGAGTCCTGTTTTTCAGAGGACTCGGCCCATCCTGGCATCCCTGGTTGTTTTGTCTTCCTCGGTGTAAGTGGGGGAGCAGGCTAAAGGAGGCTGAACTGTGCTGTGGTGGGCGGAGTCCAGTCTTTCCTTTCAGCCAATGTCTAGGGGTGGGCAGCCCGTGCGGCATTTGTGATACATCTGCCTCACCCCCACCAAAGGCATCTTCTGTGCTTCTGCCAAGCTCCTACAAGGAGGCATGCTTGTCATGAGGGCTCTTTAATTCCTTTTATTCTGCAAGTGATGGAGGGCTCCACCCACTCCTATTGCTTCATTTTTTTAAGAAAAAAAACTGCACAACTTTGTTTGAATGTATAATAAGACTTTGGGGGGGACGACCAAAACATCACTCTCCTCATCTGTAGCTGAAACCGGAGATTCAAAATGTGGTTGTGATCCAGTTGATGATGATGATGAAGAAGAGTTGGCTTTTCTACCCCACTTTTCTCACCCATTTAAGGGGAGTCAAAGCGGCTGACAAAGCTTTCTATTCTCCCCACAACAGACACTCTGTGAGGTAGGTGGGGCTACATTCACATCAACTTTCCCAGCAGCTATGATTGCCAAATCTTGAAGAAATCTATGTTTTAATTAAAGTTATTCCATGTGAATTCCTTTGCAATAGTTAATATTTTTTAAAAAAGAGGAATATTCTAATTTACTCTGTTATGTGTTCCTTGTAAATTACTTTCATGAAACTACGCATGTGTAGTTCCAAGAAAATCCTTTCAAGTAAATATCACTCTGTCCTCTGGTTAATGATTCCACATTAGCCTTCGCTTTGCCTTTGTTTTCCAGCAAATAGGTCACAAGGCAGCATTGCTTGGAAAGTCCCTTCCTTGCAATCAGAAATGTGCCTTATAACAAAATAAGCCCCCCCCC
>MTQE01000390.1:8206933-8239837 GCA_014337955.1 Aspidoscelis marmoratus
CAGCAGAAGCAGGTGAGACGGAGATCAGAGTGATTAGCCCAGCTGCACTGGGGCATGGCTCCGACTCCTCTATTTAAGAACAAGCTCACCTTGCCTCAAATTGCTGCAGCCTACGTCTTAGCAGCCTCGTGTTGCCTGAGCGTGAAATCCTGGACTCCTTGTGACCTGCTGACCCTTTGGACTGCCTGACCCTTGCTGACTTTCTGGACTCCTAGACCCTGGACTGGAACTGACCTCGAAAATGCCTGGAACCCTTGGAACTGAGTAGCTGCGCAACTGTTTGCCTGTTGTCTGACCGGCCTGCGACATGACACAGTCCCACAGCAGCTGCTCTTGTTAATGCAACTAAGCCAAACATATCTACTGCCAGCTGTACATGTGCATCTGGCCAAAATATGAAGAACATTGCTGAAAGAATCTGCATCCTAGGCACTTTGTCCACTTATTGGACAAAGTATTTGCTTTCCGGGAAAATGGAGAAGGCACTTGTGAATAGAGATGTGCGCGAATATTTGAAACATTCAAAATTCAATCGAATTTGATTGAATTCAAACATTCAAATTCGAATCAAATGTCTATACATTCAAATGAATTTTTAAACTTTTGAATCATTCGTATGAATTATTCAGACATTCGTATCTGTGCGGATACATATGCATCGCATACGTACCTACACACATCTTATTCATATCCGTACTCATTTGTACAGAAACGTATGGGACAAAAACGGGATGTGTACAGATATCTACAATGCATACAGACACATACAAATGTTGTAGACATTTCTATCTTCAAATACGTATAGAATATTTGTATGAATAGATTTGAAGGTATTCAATTTGAACCAAATGTGAACATATTTGAATTTTAAACATTGGAATCAATTTGAATTCTCGGATATTCAATTCAAATCGAATTGAATCCCAAAAATCACATTTGTGCACACCCCTACTTGTGAGTGCCACTGTCTCAATTTTTGAGTGAAGAGACATCTTATAAGCGGTAAATGGAAGTGCCTCATACCCTTCAGTCTGGCCAATCTCAGTTGTTTCTTTTTAGACTAAAAGGTCCCAAGTATTGCAACTAGGGGTGTTTTTCCACCGCGCTCCTTTAATCAGGATCTAAGAAGATCTGGATCTAAGGAATTTGTACAATGTGTTTCCATGGGTGGTCTAGCACCCAATAGCAATGGGTGCTAGCCTTCCTGCTGTGGAAACACCAGAGCACCCATTTGGAAATCCAGATCTACCCATGAGGGGTCTGCCTGTCCCCCCAGGTGTTTCGGGGACAGGGGGTGCAGTCTCTGAAGTGGCTTCGAAGTCATTTCGAAGTCACTTCAGAGTCACTTCAAAGTCTGTGCAAAACAGCTCCATTGAATTCTGTGCTGATCTTCGGAGTGAACTTCGAAATGACTTCAAAGTGACTTCGAAGCTTAGGTTTTGGGGCTCCCCCCATGGGTGCCCCCTCCCCTTAGCCTCCTCTAGACCCCATTGCCACACAAGCATGGAAACAGGCTCCGTTTAATCCAGATTTTCTGCCTGAAGACCCCATTGTAGACCCCATTAATGGGGTCTACAGAAAATCCGGATTAAAGGCCAGAAAGTACCCATTTGATCCGAATTTCCCCAGCAGCAGTGGAAACAATTGGGTCCCAAATGGGTGCCGTGGTGGAAATGGGATCATCCGGCTCACACCCAAATGGGTCCTTAATGGGTGCAAAAATGGGTACTTTCTGACAGTGGAAAAACACCCTAGGAGTACACCTTGAACGTGTTCTTTATGTGCTTTGCAACATACAAACCTCCCAATGAGTGTTAAGTTTATAAAGATGAACTTCTTAAGCCCAAACCTCTATGAATATGAAGGGAAGGTGAGCGCACTTTTCTGTCTCTGTCACCTTACTCAGTCTCATGGCTTCTTGTCTCTGCCAGCTTCAGAGTTATGTTGGTCACCGTGCAATACTCAGTAGGGATGGGCAATAGGAATCCGTCGAATGTCGACATTAGAATTTGAATCGGATTTTCAAAAACCCCAATTTAAACATTTGAACTCGAATAATTTGAATGTGTAGATTTGTATCTATCACATACAAATCCGAGAAAAAATACATATGTGAGCAAATAATGTGGGATGAAAACGGAACACATATGGGATGCATACAGAATAAATACACATTTTTGCAAATTCATATTTTGGATATGAATCTTACCTACGTTCATATATACGAATTGGGTTTTCAAATCTGAGGATCAGGATAATCCAGATCCAAATTGGATTTTCAAAAATCTGAATTTTCAAAATTTGATTCAAATTGAATTTTTGAATATTCAATTTGAGTTGGATTTGAACGTAAAAAAATACATTCATGCACACCCCTAATCCTCAACTATGGAAGTCAAGCATGTGACTTCCTATATTTTTATAGGAAGGACCAGTATCTCGGCTTTCAGTTCTTGAATGGATTTGTTGATGATTAATTTGTCAACAAGGCCTATCACTTCTTTACTGGTCATGAGTATTATGCTCAGGTCCCGAGACTCCATTCCTGAGAACAGAAGATCAGACTCAGGTCTGCTCCAAATTTTCTTCTATGGAAACAGATCCAAATAATTCATTTAGCCTCTTGGCAAATTCATTTTCTCCTGTTTATATGCCTATTGTTTCCTCACCTACCTATGGTCTCTCTGTAAGTCTCCTGGCTTTTAATGTATTTTATTTTTAAAAAACACACAAACACAAAAACAGTATTTACAATTCTGGCATTATCCTCTTGTTGTTGTTGTTGTTGTTAATAAATTTTAGCTTAGGCCAAGTTCAACTCCTCTTCTAGTTGTGGTGAGTTCCACAGCACACCATCCCAGTAGAGATGTCCCAAATTTATTTTTAAAAGGCTATTTGGATATGAAATTTCCAAGTTCAGGGGCATTGGTTCAAATTCAAACAAAGCCAGAAGGTTCCAGCAGAACTTGCTGAACATACCAGTTCTAAATGAACTGGTTTGTGTTTGAAGCTATTTTACTCTTTAAAATGCATTTGTTTGTTGAAGAAAAAATGGCTTTTTTTGTGTTCAGACTGGATTGAACCTGCAAGAAAAGGTTTGAATTCAAATACTTCAGACTGAACTGTTTTTTTTTTTACTATTTGTGCTTATCTTTGCTCTTCCCTACCACATTGTGTGCCAGAATGTGTTGCAGAGACAATTTAAACTACTGTCTCCTCCTGTTTTTGGATTTCATCTTCCATGGGTGAAAACTAACTTGGTCAATAGTTAGAAATTGGCAGAGCAACATCTCCAGAATGCTGTAGTAACTCATGTATCCCTATTTTGCACATCTTCAGGATAATGCACATGTATGACAGTGATTCATAATGAATTGAATGTTAGAAAATCCACATTTATTGAAATAGATCCCCTTCAAATGTGGTAGGATTCTATTCCATATGGATGTATTTGTACAAATTCATATGAATATCTGATACGAATGCATACGTATCCTGGATATGTATCCTGGATACAGATCCTGCATATGGATCCTATAGCAACACGTACATATCAGATACATATCATATACCAACACATATGTATCGGATACGTATCCTATACGAATGCATAGTATCGATACATATTGGATAGATATCCCCAGTTTTACGAATGTGCAAACTATTTGTACAAATGTTCCAAAACATTTGTATTTGAACAAATGTTAAGGTACAAATGTTGTAACGTTTGATTTGTGTACGAATGTCTGTCCAACAAGCACCCTATACAGTACTGTACTTCAGAAGAGAGGCAAACCACTCTAAACACATGACAGCAACCAGAGGATCCACTGTGCCTGCATTCTGTACAGTCTGTACAAAAAAACCATTTTGCTTAAAAAATGACAACTCAAGCACGGAAGTTTAGTTGTCAGCTTCAAAGATGGTAATGTATGAATGTCTCATGCCCTGGTCTGGGCCAAGAACAAGGATCTCAACCCAGTGTGCCTGGTGCCGCTTAGAAGCATTAACATGCAAATCAGGGTATTTGAAGCAAACATGTTTCCATCTGTAGATCCGTCCTGCCTCAAAGAATTTTAAGGTGAAGAAAATGCATGGTTATCAGAGGTATATTTATAATGCAAAATTAATTTTGAATTAGATTAAGTGGAACCAATCTTTTCTCTGAAAAGAGCACATAAGTCTCCGGTTGACCAATGACTATCTAATTAGCCAATTTATTTCTGAATTATTTTATGCTGCTGTCCTAATCCATAAGTCAAACAAATGGTGCAGATCTTGTTTCAGACTTACTCATTAAAATAATATGCTATTTCTTCGTTTCCCTTTTCTGTGACTGTTAGACTCTGACAGCTGTTCATTTGCATTTGTCAACACCTCTCAAAAAATGTGCCAATATAAAAAAGAAACTCCATTCATTCCAAATATCAAAGTTGTGTGGCCTGACAGCTGAATCTCTTTAACTTTCTGTGCAGATCTGCATCCGTGGGTTTGAATCAGGCAAGAGCAAGCCCAAACTGTTCTGGACTAAGCCTCTGCAAGAGCTTCGGAGGTGACCCTTATCACTAGAAATCTTGATTATTGAGGTCTGTAGTATTCCAGACCTAAAGTAGATCAGGGGTGTTTCCGTGTTTCCGTACATTTAAGACACTTACCTTGGAGTGTTCCACACTGGAGACCTTTTGGAGACAATTTCCATGTGGCCGCTTCCACATTTCGGTGAGCAAGATCCCCTCCTAAAATGGTTCTTGCCGCCGAAAACTGGATTAAATTGAAGACCTAAAAAAATTAGATCTTCAATCCATCCATGCATGGTTCCACACATGGCCAGGCAAAGGGACAGATGTCCCAGTGGCCGCCATGTTGGGGAGAGTGGAAGCAGGCCGGTTTACCTCTTTCACCCTCCCCTGTGCGCCGTGCACCGCCAAAAACGTGGTGACTGCCAGCTGCCTGCTAAAGTCCCGTGGCTCCGGGGGCAGCGTCGGTGGTGCAGGAATCCAGCAGACTTTTCAAATGGGTGCTGTATGCCGATAAACAGATCTTCTTAGATCCATTTTTCAGTGGCCAATGCAGAAAGACCCCAGAAGGTCATTTTTGAACCTCCTAATCTGGAAAACACTCCATCTTGTGCAGGTGAGGTATACCTGTGGGGACCACTGGAATCAGGGCATCTCTAGTTTGAACCAGTACACAGAGCCCCAGAAAAAAACCCAAAGATATGGAACAGAGGTAAATGTGGAAAAAACATATAAGGTAAATAAATAGGATGACAAAATTCAGCTTTGTCATACTCCTTTCTCAATCTTTAATCAGTTGTTCCACGTTTGTTGTAACTTGCTTCCACCTCCTTTTCCTACCTATTTTTATCATTTTAAAACTTATGATTTGATACTGTAAATCTTATGATCTCCCACCTATGTTTTCTCTTTCTATTTCTCAGAGATGGTTTATAATGAGTGAATTGTGTACAAATCACTCCGTTCGCCTGGACCACTTGCATTTCTCAATTCTGTTTCTCAATGTGCAAAGTATTGCGTCATACATATTTTGTGAAGAAGCTACTGAAAACTCATTATTTTTGCTCATAATTATTCATAATTACTGTGACTGACTTTCAGCTTATTGTTTCTCTCCCTTCCTGGTTATTGTTCCTCATATATTATGTTTTGTGTGGTCATATGACGGTTTCTCTTCATTTTTGAAAGGTAATAGAATAGTGATATGAACTGTAGAATGGGTCAATTTCTTTCTTTAGTTGATCAATTTTACTTGCCCATGATATCAGTGAAGACATTAATTTTCAAAGGTCAGAAGCAGCATTTTGATTGATTTTGCTTGGCAAATTATTCTCAAACTGTGATGGGGTGCAGGAGACTTTCCTGTGTGTAATAGATTAATTTGATTGAGGGTACTTAAAATTAAAAGGTGACTGATTGCAAATGGGGGAGAGATGTGGATGGAAAAGCAGAGGAGGAGGAGGAGGAGGAGGAGGAGGAGGAGGAGGAGGAGGAAGAAGAAGAAGAAGAAGAAGAAGAAGAAGAAGAAGAAGAAGAAGAAGAAGAAGAAGAAGAAGAAGAAGAAGAAGAAGAAGAAGAAGAAGAAGAAGAAGAACTCAAGGGAAAAGAAGGATATGAGTAGGCCTTTCTACCCCACTTTTCTCACCTATTTAAGGAGACTCAAAGAAGCTGATAAATTTTCTATTCTTTCTTCCCTTGTGAGGTAGGTGGGGCTGCGAGAGCTCAGAAGAGAGCTGTGACTAGCCCAAGGACACCCAGCTGGCTTCATGGAGGAGGGTGGAATCAAACCTGGTATTCTCAGATAAGAGTCCGGCTCCCTAACCACTAGACAAACAAGGTTATTGAATGAAAGTAAAGAATATTTACTGCATATGCATGCAGCCAAGGCCTAGCTTTCAATGTATGGGCTAAAATTTGGTAAGAATTTTGAGAAATAAACCTGTATTTTAAGGTAGAGATGAAATCTTGTATGAGTAAGCTATGAGTTCAGCATCACCTATAGCTTTGCACACCATATCACATAACCTTGACATAAGCTGTTTATGTTCTATATGTGTTGCCCTTGTATAGTGTATATGCAAAATTATTTATCTCTTTTGTTATATCTGCAGTTGTCAGAGAGCTCTATCGCTTAGGAATGGTGCCTGCTGAATAGGTATTTTTGACACAGAGAGAGGCTGTAATCAGGCACAGCAAAAAAAAAGTGTTTTTTTTAAAATCTCTAAGGAACCTTTGTGGTGGCTTAGAGAAGGCTGTGAGGTGAGATTATTCATATACCAATCTGTCTCTACACCATTTCATGAAAATTCTGTGCTAAAACAGATGGATTAGATAAGGCTTAGAAATGGAGGGTTGTCATACTTACATGAAGTTCCATTCTAGATGGTTCCAAGCAGAATAGCTTCCTGCCTTTCTGTGGATTGGTGTGGATTATAGGTGGAATAACACCTGTTTGTAAGTTGTTGTTTCATTAAAATAAATTTGTAAAATGAATATTTGTATTTCATTGAATCTGAACTCCCTCACAGGAGTTGACGGGGGACACAGTTGAAGTGCTATTTATAGTTTTTGCTGTACCCCCTATCGGTCATGATGGTTACTGCACAAAGAGGATAACCCAATGGTATTCTGCTTGGAGGCATCCAAGAACACACGGACCATATACCCTCGATCTTCTAAGGCATCTCTTAGGTGCCTCTGAGGTGCCCCTTTTGTTATGTCTAACACAACCAGAGTATGAGATCTTTGATGCAAAATAGGAAGAAGAACAGAAAAATTCCATTCCATTTTCATTCTGGGCTAGGACAGTAGCTACAAGACTGATACCACCTTTTTTGAACTTTGGCACTGCCAAAAACCTTAGCAAACTGAAATCTCCTGGTGACTAAGCAATGTATAGTCTGGTCAGATTCATAAGGCGTCAATTGGACCAAAACGTCTCATCAGAGCTAAATCCACTGGGATGACCAAGGTTATTACACACACACGAAACTGATCTAAATCCACTGTTTTAATTTAGGTTTTGAAACCATTTCTCCTTTATTGCAGATGTGGGGTGTGGGAAGAAAGTTTCAGAACTAAAATTGTTAGTATTGTCAATTTTAATATATATATTAAATGGAATTGTGAGTAACCTATAGATATTATAGAGCTGGACACTTACTGTTCACATAGAAATATAGTAAACATTTGTAGAATCCTTTGAGAAATTTTATCAGAGGAATTGCCAAGGAGTATTGAAATTCATTTGGCTTCTGTTATAATTCCTTTGACATTGCCTCTAAAAAAAACCCAAAACCCTTTCTGAACTCTCTTCATTTTTAAGCTCAGGTGAAATCCAGTGACAACCTAAGGATGCAGAAACCCTCTGAGAAATTTTGAATTTTATTGAGGCTATCTCAACTTCCTTTGAAATTTTTATTTGTCCCTAAGGGGAAGCCTCCAAATTTGCTCTGAAGTTTCCTTTAGGTAATAAGTAGTGACAACTCTGGTAAGAATCTTGCAGTGCAAAATTTTTGGCAGGGATGAAAGGTAGGTATAGGGCCTTTTCACACTTAGCTTCAATGGAATACCAACCCACTGAAGTTAAATTCAGGGATATGGGTCAGCATTCACACCGTGAGCACGGACACCATCTTCAACTTACCAAGCATTCCTCACACTGTGAACAGCCTGTTCTGGACCATCCACATCACCATAGCAACCTCTGGCACACATTAGGTCATTGCTATGGTGATTGCTTTGTGGCACATGCCTGGCAACCACAGCCACAGCCATCCCATCCCATCCCACCTTACTCCATCCCATCCCTACTCAGCATTTTCACCAGGAAGTGGTGTGAAAGCTGCATCTGAGAGCTTACTGCAGTTTATACTACTCCACAGCTACAGAGGATGGGGCTAGGGATACTAAAGAACATTCAAAATATTTGAAATTCGATTGAATTCATTTGAATTTGGAAATACAAATTTGAATCAAATATCTATACATTCATTTTTTTAACATTCAAATGAATTTTGAATCTTTTGAATCATTCATATGAACTATTTGAACATTAGTATGTGTGTGGATATGTACGCATTAATTACGTATCTGTACTCATCTTATTCGTATCCGTACACATTTGTACAGATATGTACAGGAAGAAAATGGAATGTATATGGGATACAATGTGTAGGGACGTGTAGGGACACATACACATGTTGTCAACATTCATATCTTCAAATACAAGTCAAATATTTGTACAAATAGATGAAAGTGTATTAAATTAGGATTCAGATTTGAATGCATTCATTTTTTCTCTATTCATTCAAATTCGAACATTCAAACATTCGATTCTAATCAAATCAAACCCCAAAATTGCATTTGTGCACACCCCTACTCTGGGCTGCTCTGGGACAGAGGTAACACAGTGGCATGTGAATCAGATAAATGTGAAAATGCCAGCAGTAGCCAAGAAGTAAGAAATTAATTACAGGTTACGGAACCTAAAACAAGGCCTGTCTTTTTTGGAATGCTTTAAACACTACCACTCTCAGTATCTGCTATTTTTCTGCACTAAACACAGTAAATAGTTCCTAGCTATTTTTTAGATAACTGAATAATATATATACATACAGTTGCTGACCTCCTCTGTAGTCTAGGTTGACAATTTTCAAGCATTTTTAAAGGCCTCAAATTTCACAAAATGCTAATTGATTTTGAATAATAGGTTCACAATGCTGTAAAATATTTATACCCTCCCTCATGTTGGCTTTAAATTTTTCAAGAAGGTTAAGGTTATGAATCATGATAAGGCTTTTAATGAAATGAAATAGTCCTGTCTGTTGAACTTTCATTTTAATTCATCTTGTTCAATGCTGCAAAATCTCCTGTGCCATATTGATTGAGTTAATGCCAAAATCCAACATAATACCATGGTTTTGGCTGTAACTCTGATAACTTTTCATGGTTTATCAAATGTGGTTGTGGCTGTTGGAATCTGGAGATCACCTGCCTCACTAAAAATAAAAAAAAGGTTTGAAAAGAATATTGTTAGGATATGAGTAACTGTAAGATCTAAATCATATTTGTTACGATTGCCATGGAGAATCAGGGTTCCCCTATCCTTAACAGCTTAGTATAAAAGTGATTAGGATGATGATGATACAAAAATCATTCTTTTGATCAACTGATAAAGCGGTCTCATGTGGATTCTGTATATTAAACACAATATCAACAATTGGTGATGCTCTAAGGGTGCTTCCACATTGTCCACCAAAAAAACATATCTAAAAAGATCCGTTTTTTGGTTATCCATCCTCCCTCTGATCCATCACAAATAGTGATGGATCCGAAGGGCCCTTGCATGTCCACACACGCGTTGGCAGGGATTCCAGAGGATGGATGGAGTGCATCCACACAGCACCCATTCCAAAAGTCCTCCGGCTCATGTGCCGGTACCGCCCCTTCGGAGTTGTGGGACTGGAGCATGCACCTGCCAGTCACGGTATGTTTCTGGTGGCACCTGGCACACAGGGGAAGGGCTTCAGAAGCAGGCAGTCCTGCTTCCCCCCTTCCCAACATGGTGGGCGGAGGGAATCTGTCCCTTCACCTGGCAATGTGCAGAAGTGTCCTGCTTCTGCACACATCCAGGTGAAGAGACGGATGTACAGTAAGACCTGATTTTTCAGGTCTTACATTTAACCCGGATTTTGGCAGCAAAACCAGTTTTAAAAACCGGTCTTGCATGCTGGAATCCAGAAGCAGCCTCCACAAAGGGTCACAGAAGAGGACTCCAATGTGGAACCCACTTAAGGTAAGTGTTCTTATTCTGGCTTGGGGGGGGGGGTTAAAGCGGTTTCCACAGCTAGTGCAGAAACACCCTTAGATTTTAAATTGTAAATTTAACAGTCATACCAGAAGAAAAAAAATTATTGCAGTCACATAATTATCTTCCAAATATATGGATGACCTGATTATACTAGCTGAATTTCTCAACCCATTATTGTATATGCGTATGTATAAAACTGCAAGAAATTATCTTGTATAACAGAGGAATTATGTTCTTCTTAAAAAATAATAAAAAAAGGATTTAAAATGGAAATGTGTCCCCTGATGATTTTTAAGTTCCTTAGGAGGGAATTTGAAGATTTGAGGACCTCATCAGAAGATAGACAGGAAGTATCAAGAGATGGGATTTCTTCTCTATCTTCTCTGAAAGCACAGACAAAGATCCTGGCTGTCTTATAGAGATGTGCCAAGCTAGTTAAATCAGTTCATAGTCTGCAGTGAACCAGGTGGTCCACCCTGTTAGCAAAATTTTGGTTGCAATCAATCTTGAACAAAGGTGGTTCTAGCAGACCAAGAGAACATAGTGAACCAAGGCTGATCCACATGCAAACCAAACCACCTTGTGGTTCAAAACCTCCAAATCAAATTGAGTTGGTTCAATTCAAACTGAAACATTAAATGTCAGTTTCTGCACAGCCCTATTGTCTAGTGGCAATGTAACAGTATTTGGGGATAGCCTTGTATTTCAGTCACTTCCCTCTATTCAAGGGATGTGCACAAATATTTGTAGGCATTCAAAATCTGATTGAATGTGCTGAATTTCGACATTCAAACTCGAATAGAAAGTCCTGAAATCTGAATGTAAACATTTGAAGTGAATTTTGAATTTTGCATCTATTTGTTTGAATTATCTGGACATTCATATGTGTGTGGGTTTGTACATGATGTGTACGTGAAGATCCACATCTTTCCCACATCCATACACATTTGTATGGATCCGTACAGGAAGAAAACAGGTTGCATACAGGATAACTACAGGATGATTACGGATGTGTATAGATGTGTACAGATGTAGAGAAGATGTGTATGTGGAAAGATTTGAATCAAAAATTCAAACAAATAGATTCAAATTTGGTAAATACAAATCAAATCTTGTTAAATTCAAATTTAAAAGATCCAAATTGAATTAGATTTTTGGGTATTCGATTCAATTTGAATTGGATACCCAAAAAACCACATTTGTGCACATTTCTACTCTGTTCTGCATATCCATGATGCAGAGCTTTGCTAGTCCTGGTTTCACTGCTGCAGGTGAAAAGTGATCACAACATTCTCTCTATTTAATAATGTTTAATAGAAGCTTCATCTCACAAAGGCTTTGGACAGGCTTAGAAAAGAATTGCAACAATTCACCACCCCTTTGAGATATGCAGTCAAGCAGCCTCACTGTAATATTCTGTCTAGTCCCGTGAGTCCAGGGAGTGGAAGGTTTATCCAGCTTCCCAGACTCCAGTGGATTCTTTTCTCAGATTAGCATTCATGGGGAAATTTATAAATTTATAAACAGCTTCCTTTTTATTGGGAACAACTTTTATCTTGTAAAAGTGATGTTATCAATCTACTGTTCAAATCAGTGTGCAGATGAATGGCAAAGGTTTTATTGTTGTTGTTTCCTTGTAATGCTGTTAAAATGTTCCTGTAGTACTCTGTCATCTTTCCTCCTTATAGAGAATGATGCATTTAGGTGCCAGAATGTCTGTTTCATCTGATGTTAATATGATTTCAGGGGCATGTTTAAGGCTGTTCTTGATGACCTTGGCTCTCATCACTGCATCTCTCTAGAGAGCTGTCTGATGGAATGAATGGGAAACAATTGACTCTGAGTGCATAAAGCTTTTACTTCCCTTTTTTTCACTACCCTCCTACAGTCATCCTCATGAACTTAGATGCTCATGTTTCTTCTATAATGTGACAGTGACCTTTTCTGCACTTACCTTTTGTTAATCCAGATCAGTGGGTCGCACTGATCCAGATTACTTGGAGACTACTTGGAGATGTGGGCCAGATCAGTGCTGCCTTTACTGAAGTGCTGATTCAGCCCATGCTGAATGGGTGTGAACTTCACATGAGCTTTGCCACTGTCCCCTTATGCCTCCAAAGTCTAGGAATGGGAGTTCCAAGTCTCCGAGACTGGGAGGGGATGCCTTTTGCTGGTATGCTTTGGTGCACCACTGGAAACCACCCCATGGTAATTCCAGATCATGGAGGCATGCATACCATCTACATGCCTCCTTGGTCCAGATGTATAGCAGGCATACTGTAGGGATGGGTGAAAAATAATATAGGGGTGTTTTTCCACTAGCACTAAGTACCCATTAGGGACCCGTTAAGGATCCATTAGACTCAGAGCAGGAAGACCCCATTTCCACTACAGACCCCATTAGAGACACATTTGTTTCCACCTGTTCTAGGGAAATCTGGATCATATCGGTCCTTCAGGACCTATAATCTGGATTCCCTGTAGACCCCATTAAAGGGGTCTATAGTGGGGTCTTCAGGCATCAAATCTGGATTATGGGGAGCTGTTTCCACCACAATCAGGCAATGGGGTCTAGGGGTGGCTCAGGGGGTGGCAGCCATGGGAGGATGCCCCAAAACCCAAAGCTTTGAAGCCTATGCACATTCCCTGAAGTTGGCTCTGAAGACAGTCCCAAAGAATAGCACAGGCTTCGAAGAGAACCAGAGAACTCTGAAGAAAAAGAGGCCAATGGAGGAAGGAGGCGGCCAATTCTGCCAGCACTCCCTGGCCAAGTGAAGTAGGGCTCTGGAGAATCATCAAAGTTTGCCTCAAATCACTCTGAAGATGGAGTGACAGGTGGGCCCCATGTGGGACAATCCAGATTTGCCACATGGGTCCTCTGGCATTTCCACTGCGGGCAGGCTAGTACCCGTTGCTGTCGGGTGCTAGGCCCTTTCCGCACTAGGCCTTATTTCAGATTATATCTCAGGATGGGGACCGACCATCTGCATGCTGGTGCAGACTATGGTAGGCCCTGGTATGGCCTACCATAGATAGGACCAGCATGAAGATGGCTGTTCCCTATCCTGAGATATAATCCCGATTAAGGCCCAGTGTGGAAAGGGCCCTAGACTACCCATGGAAGCACATTGGGTACTTCTCTTAATCTGGATCTACTAGATCCGGATTAGTTGAAGGACCCATTCCCTAGATCCTGATCATCTTCGATCTGGATTAAGGGAGCTCAGTGGGGAAAAAAAACCTAGATTACAGTTTTTATCCTGGTTAAATGCTTCTGAAATATCCAAAAGATATTAACAATGACCAACAACCCAGGAAATTTGCTGTTAATGGACCACAGCTTAGGACTGTCCCTTAGGTTTGGGAAAGAGATTTAATAGAGACAAACTTTGCTAGGTGTATTCATTTGTTACCTGTTTCCTATTTTTAAAAAGGACATCTGAAACTGACCACTAGATGCCTCTGTGATCTGCTTGGATAATTCCAGTATTAATAGGACTGGTTTGCTGAGGTAATGTATCAATAAATCAAAAATGTGCCAGACAAATACATATGTCCAGTCCACAGGGCCAGTTGCTATTGAAGCAATTGTTAAACTTGTCCCATGCTGGTCTTCATCTATTATTTTCAGTGTTTTAAGATAGAGGAGTGACTTGGCAAATAAGCACATAAAAGCATGGTGCAGGCTGAGTCAAGACACAGATGAGAACATGCAGTCAATGGTTGCTTGTTTCTGTTGAGCATTTTCTCCTCTTTTCTTCACCCATTCCCCACAGGACCCTGAATATCTTGGGGCAAGGGTAGCTAACTTCTGACACTCTAAATGTTTCTGAATCACAACACCTCACATCCCTTGCTACATGGAATATTGAAAGGGTCTGATGGCTGTAGGATAACTCAGACACTAGGAATGCCATAGCACAGTCTTCTAGATTTACAGATCTCTGTGGTGGGAATGAGATGACCTCAAAATGCAAAATAACTTTATAGTTTGTTTTGGAGGAGATGACTTAGACAGAAATGATAGAGCTTATAATTGCTGGCAGTAGTCCAAATTCTATTAGCCTGCTGAATACATGTTGGCTGGTTTTGACAGAAAAAATAAATTTACTTCCTACCTAGTTTTACCCTTAGTTGACCAAGGATTGTTAGATATATGAATACTTTTCACTGAATAAAAGGTGGGAGGAATCCATTATACTTAGTAGACCATTTTAGCTATCTCTGGCAATGTGTAAACCAACACACACTGAGGATATGCACTAATTTTTTTTGGCATTTGATTCGAAATGAATCAAATGTTCAAAAATCCATATTGATGAGAATAGAATGCATTTGAATGTGTTAAAATTCTATTTGATATTCATATGCATTCATACAAACATTTGATACCTATTTGCATATGAACAGATATGTATCTGCTATGAATAAATACATATCTGATACGTTTCCCCAACTAAATGAATGTCCGAACTATTTGTACGAATGTCCAGAAACATTTGTATTTGTTCAACTGTTAGCATAAGAATATTGTAACATTTAATTCGAGTCTGAATTTCAGAACTCAACCAAATTCGGCTGAATTTTGGATGTTACGAATATTCATGCGTATCCCTAACACAAACACACACACACACATATAGGTTGGGATGAAACATGGGTAGAACCTTCAGAGTTTTCTTGTCCCAGTGTCACGATCCACAGCGCTCCTGTAAGTGCCTGTCCTCTCTAGGAGTAGCTTGGCCCTGTTAGGATGCTGAGTTTGTGCAACGGCCGAGTGAGTACTACAGTGTAAAACACAGACACAGGTAGCAAGCAGTCTGAACAGTAAACTAAAACAGGTTTATTATTATGCACAAGCAATACTAGAAAGGAAAATAAGGTTCAGGTATTTGTTGGTTTAAGTCTATGAGTCTCTTAAGGTTACCAGCTTCCCACCCTATCAGCTCCCCTTCTTAAAGGAAAATAGTTCCCTTTTTAAAGACAAGCCTCTCCACGTTCCTCACCCTGACCAGCTCTGCTTCAGCCCAAGCCTAGCCAGTGTCCTAGAATGCAGCTCTGGATGATCACAAGGCCCAGTCCGTCCTTGCTTGACCGATCACCCTCTGGTCAGTTGCTAGTGAAGTCTCCCTCAGAGCCACAATCCTCCATGATTGTCTCCTTCTGAAATCACTCAGCCACAAGACCAATGGTCAGCTACTGGTCCAGCTCTCTCAGGTTCAGCTCTCTTCTGTTCCCTTCAGCTCTTGTCCCAGCATGAAGACGTAGTCTGCTGTAATCTGTGTTCCTTTATACCTTTTTTCTGTGGCCCTGATTGGCTGTCACCTCCTAGGGAAAATTGCTGCAATAAAATGCTGCTGGAAACTCCTGATAGAGGTGCCTGTTCCACATGCCTGATTGGTGGGAACTCCTCCTCTAGCTCCTCCAGCTCTTAGATCCCCGGACAGCTTTTCCCTCCAAATTTCACTTGCAGCCAATCATTGCACCCGGACCTGCACGGGATTTCCCGCCCTTTTTGCAGCCTCTGCCCAGGGCTTGCAAAAGGCTGTTTGCAAAGAGGCTGGCTATTGCAGCTTGCAAGAAGCCTGCAAAGACAGAAAGCAAAACAGTTTGCAGCCTGTACCCAGAAACCGTCACACCCAGCAATCTAATTTCAGCACTGCTTTCTTTCATTCCCCCCTCTCCATCACTGTACAATTATTCTCAGCATGCTTCCTTTTATCTAGCAGCTTGATGTGCTCATTGTCTTCTGGCTCAAGGGCTGCCATTGACTAATAACATCTGTGAATTTCTGGATTATTGTTACTACTGAAATTCAAATGAGGGAGAGAGGAGAGCGAGGAAAAACAGTCTTTCAAATGAAGATAGGTTCAGGAGAATAAGGTGAGGGGAAGCATTAATAATTTTATGTATTTCTCATGCACTTCACGTGACTCATGTTCAGCGGGCTGCCATCATAATTTGTAGACTGCTTTTCCACAACGTGCTCAAGGTGGTTTATAAGTAGTTATTAACTATAAAATCAAATACAAAATCATCCTATTGTATAGGATATAAAATTCAATCAAATTCATTTGAATAGAAAACACATATTTATCAATACATATAGAGCACATTGACACAAATAAAAGCACCAATGTCTGTCCATCTGGCAGTTGACAGGAACAGTAAAAAAGAGAAGAGACAGAATTCAGGAAGACGCCCAGGAAGCACCAGAAGCTGCGTTCCCAGCTGGACCCACTGAGCTGCTTCCAGCCAAATCTTCTATTTGGAGGTGGAGCCCATGAGATGGAATACGAAATTGTAGTAACTGGGAACAGGTGGGAGTTTGCTCTTCTTTACTGAAGATTTTAAAGATATATTACAGATGACATAAAAAGAAATCAAAAGAGATAAAGAAAAAGATTGTCCTTTTGATTACTAAATGCATATTGATTTTCATACCTCCTGCTGTTTGTACATTTACTTCACTTTCTTCAGCAGTTCAGACTGTCAAATCATGAGATCTTCAAAGCAAAATATTGTTTTTTTCTTCCTGAAAAAGTTAATTAGGGGTCCCATTTTCTTTTAAAATATAAATCAGTAATAAACTTTCTTTAATCAAACAGCCATTTGTCAATTTCTGGCAAATCTACCTTAGTTTCACTAGAAGGGCTAGTCAATTGTCTGTGGTGAGTAGGGATGCGCAACATTCGTACATCAACATTTGCACAAATACAAATTTTTGGACATTCGTACATATAGCTTTGGACATTCATTAAAATGAGGAGCTGTGCCACTCACATCTGCAATAGATTCAGATTGCATTCAACATGGATTGAGAGCGGATTAAAAGTGGATTCAGATTGGATTTGAAGCTTTCAGAGTGGATATGTTACGGGGTACGTATCACATACATATGTGTGCATGTCAGATATGTATCACATACGTATTTATTTGTATTGGATATGTATTCGTTCGTATCAGATGCGTATTGGATATTCTTTAAAATTTGTACAAATACATTCATATTGAGTAGAATAATATCACAGTCCAAGGAGATCTATTCAAACGAATGAGGATTTTCTAACATTCAATTTGTTAACGAATACAATGTCAAGAAACCCATTCCTGCACATCCCTGCTGGTGAGTAATTCTACTTTTCTGCATCCTTACACATGTAGCAATCTTGCTGCCATAGGTATGTGCAATAATGCATCTATTTATCCTCAAATGGAAATTTCCAGTTTCACTTGCATATTAGACTGCCTTCAGACATCACCTTTTAAACATGCATTTTAACAAAAGTCTGGAGTAAAGCAGTTCTGAGGGACAACAGTTTGCCTAGACTCACATTTTAATATTTTCGTGATGCCTCAGCTGTGAAATTCCACCATTCACATGCTCAGACCCTCCCTGCATGCTATCATTCTGATAGTTCTGTGCATTCTTAGATAAAGGTGAATACTCATTAGTTTGCCCACACCAAGACAGTCTGCAGCAAGAGTGTTTAAAACACCTTAAAAAACAAACAAAAACCCTGGACTTTCAGGTGCATGATGCACTGCTACATTGGGGAATTGTTAAATGTGTCTGTCACATCGAATGCTTACTCCTTAAATATTTATCTCCCATGGAGTCTTGCTAAATGACACCCAGAAGTTGGATCTTTAACCTGTATGAGATAGAGATGTGTACAAACTTGTGAGGAATAGATTCTGGGAGTCTAAAAAACTATAAAGAATTATTTTTTTCCCCATAACTTTTGTGCTGTTCTGTGCCAAAAGTTTTATATTGAGATTATTATAATAAATTATCTGTACATTATTGCAAACCTGTTTCTATAACTAATAGAGTTTTCCTTGGAGGCTTCCAACTACCATGCCAATGTCTTTTAACAGTTCCATTTAAATTTCCTTGGCTGTCTTTCAGAATAGCAATGCAGATGTTCCGTGACATCTTTGTTTTCCAGATATATATTATGCCGTTAGCCCTTACTGCTGGCTCCAAATGTGTTTCTATGATCTTACTCGAAATATGTAAAAGAAATGTCAAGATTTGACAAGCTATTATAGAAATAAGTCTGAGTTTCCTCGCTTTTGTGACAGAAAGAAAGATCTCCATAAGCACAAAGCTATGCAAGCATGATTGATGGGCCACGTATGTGTGTGTGTGTGTGTGTTCAAAGCAAGGCTTTTTCCTGTTTATTTCTTTATTTTTAAAATTGTATATCCCTTCCTCTTAATACTCCTAAGGCTACATCTCTGTGTGGGGAAATTATGACACTTAGGTAATCAAAGGTCATTATGTCACACAGAACTCACCCTTGACCCATCCAATGAGGGCATCTAAGGGTGCCTCCATGATCTTACACAAAATGGAAATGTGCCTGCTGCTGCCACGCACTGCCCTGAAGGCTGTCATGCCTACATTGCAGACACAGTGGAGGACGAGGAGGAGGAGAGATTCCGCATGGTTCCTCCTAGGGATGTGCACGAATATCCGTAACATTTGGACAAATTTGGCCAAATTAGGACATTTGAAGTCAAATCAAAATGCTATGATATTTGTATGCTAAGATTTGAACAAATACAAATGTTTCTGGACATTCGTACGAATAGTTCGGACATTCGTTAAGCTGGGGATTCATATCAGATACATATCTATTTGTATTAGATACGTATCTGTTCATATCAGACATGTATCTATTCGTATCAGATACACATCAGTTCGTATCAGATACGTATCGAATGTTCATATGAATATGTACAGATAGATTAGTATTGAATAGAATTTTACCACATACAAATGCGATCTATTTGTACGAATACAGATTTTCAAACATTCATTTTATTTTGAATTTAATGCCATAAAAACATTTCATGCACATCCCTAGTCCCTACTGACCACCCTAGTTGCTGCATGTCCTGGAACACAGTGTTTACTTTCTGATAAGTCCATGATGGGCACAGCCTCCTGAACAACACTGCTGGCCACGTGAACCTTCTCACTGAGATATAACGATGCCATGTGGATGCTGGAGCAGACCATAGGGTATGAGGAGCCCAGAACTATTATGCCATATTCTAGCAGAAGATATATAGGCACAAGAATAAAATAGAACATAAAACTGAAAAAATAAACCAGTTTAAGATATCTCAGTAAAGTTGAAAACAGTAAGTTAGCAGTAACTAACTTCTGCATTTCTTAAAGAGGCTTAGTGGTTATTAAGATGTCTTTTTATAACATCTCTCCACCAGAAAAAGCAATACCAAATGTACAGCATATTAAAACACTACTGAATAAAACATTCAAAACAAATGCCTGTCTTAATAGGAAAGTTTTGCCATAAGGTAAAAGAGGAGAGAAAGAGTGATTGCTCAGGAAATAAGAGGTTTATCTTCTTAGTTAATGCTGTCAAACTGTGAAATAAGCCCAAAGGACTGTTAAATCCTTCTTGCAGGGCAAGATATAGACTCTGTCTGCACAGAGAAAAAAGAAAGTGCCTCAAAAGCAGCCTAGAGGTGGTAGCATGTCCATGCTGGTGCCCTAATCCCCACTGATGTCCAGAAAATGCACTTACAAAATGCGTTTTCCAATCCTTATTGTAGGCCTTTTCCACACAAATCATTAGTCTGACCTAGAAAGGGCGTAGGGGCCTGCCTTCCACACTCTGATGTGGGATAGCGAGAGTCTCACTTCCTCCAAGGCTGATTCATCCACACTGGCAAAGCCACAGGGATAGGGTCCCAAAATGGCACCCGATCTCAATCTACCAGTAGATGTTGACGTTGAGGTCTTCTGGTGAACTAGTCAAGTATACTTTAATAGTGCCTGTGTGCAGAAAGCATGCAGACCATTGTTCCAGGATATTGGGGTGACATTTCCACTGGAAGTGGGCACATTCTGAACTCTGAAGGCTGGGAAAAATTTCATTCTCAGAGTTTGATGGCTCTGTGTTAGTTTTGAAGTCTGGGCCCAGCTTTCAAAGACAATGGCCGGGGCCCTAACCTAGCCCTAACCTCTAAGCTGTTTGGAGCTGCTTTTAAAAGTATGTTTGGATATTACCATTTCAAAGACTACCAGGGTGGTATTAACTGGCATGTCATAGCACAAAGTCTAGGAACTTTCACTTAGCTGATGGAGACATGGTGGTGAATCCTCAGGTATGCCTGGCATTTCTAATGCAATGGGATTCCCAATGACCACTCGCATTCTACAGCACTAAAGAATATTTATGGCAGGAAAATACTGGCTTCATATTCCCTGTGTCAGACAGAGCATGGACTGGTAGATACTCTGCTGGAACAGTGTCACACAGATCCTCCTGTGTTTGCATAGCATGATTTTTGCATCACACAGTGGTTTATGGAAACTAAACCACAATTGGTATACTAGAGATAACTGCACTCTTAAGCCAGTCAATAAAATGAAGAACCCCTGCAGATATTGTTCATCTGAAATTCCGGGTTTTTAAAATTATTTTAAAATTATTTTTATTTTTTAAAAAATGCCAGTTTTAATGCTAGGTTACTTCTAAAGTTAAAAGTTAAATGAATGTTGTTTACATAAAGCTACATAACTATTTGCTCAAAGTCATTTTTTCTTAATGTATAGAAACCTACTTAATTGTTTACTCAAAGTCTTTTTTTTTTGATAGATTAAAAACTTAATAGGAACTGAATGCTGTTCTGCTGCAATTTAAAAATTGAGGAACACTTTATTAAATTATGCTTGCAGAAAGTTATGTATAGGTACATTCATTTTTAAGATACCCCCCCCCCAACAGTTTTGCTCTGAAGAAATATAACTCTTCAAATGCTTCAGTGTGTACCCTTTATATGTGAGCTTGTCATTGTATTCCCTCAGGTAAGGGAAAATATGGAATTCGATTTCAAGGAAGAGGAATGGAAGAGTTATTGGGCAGTTTTTTGTTCTTGCTGTTTGTGATATTGGAACTGAGGAGAAAAAAACCAGATAGTTTGATGAAGAAGGGGGAGAAGGACAATAGCTCACAATTAACTAAAGTTGCATCAGGAAATCTCATTCTGTGGACTGTTAAGATAAACTGGTTCATATTTGCATTTCTCTATATTGACCATGGAGCTCCATAACCTCATTGTTACGTATCAACATTTGCTGGAGCACTTGTAGCTTGCAAGTGGAACACAAAATATTGTGTAATATTTCAAATGCTACTACATACATGCTACTCTTCCAGTATTCTGACTGTTACACTTGTGTCGAGATCAGAAGTGAACTAGGAGCCAGTAAAAATGCTAAGGAACAATGTGTAGGATAGATCAAAAAGTTTTTTAAAAAATCCAGCAAAGTTTATGAAGTGATATACAAAACCCAGACATATGCACTAATTTAGAAATATTGGCCTAACTGGCTGTGCAACTGTCTTTCCCCATCCCTCCAAAAGTTGGAAATGACAGGTCCTAACCTCAAAGTCTTGGGAGGGGGTGGTTTTCAGCAACACACTATGAGACACCACTGAATAGCAGCCCTACAATCCTCAATGGCTAGGAACTTTTACTCCTAGCTGTCAGGGCTTGAGGGGATGTTTTTCAGTGAGCACTATGGTGCACCACTGAGTAACACCCCCCTGTGGTCCCTGATCATGGAGGTGTGCCATCTGCACACCTCGCATGATACAGAGAAAGGCCCTTATTTTGATTAAATGGGTCCACAAGAGATCTGGATTAAGGGCTTGTTTAATCCAGATCTAACTCTGTCTTACACAGAGAGTAAAGGACCAGGGAAATATGGCCTTATGTGGCACTAATGTGTGGATCTATGTGGACTAGAAGGGTGCTTCCGCACAGGCCCTTTAACACCCATTAGGCACACTTTTGGAAACGCGCGACCGCACACGCATTGCTGTTTGGCACACTTCTGGTGAGGTATGTCCGCACAGCAACATCGTTTTCAAACCGGTTTTTGGCAGTGCGTCCACATTTGTGGGGTCTACTAGGCACACTTCCAGTAGGTGCGTCTGCACCTATCCATGACTAAACTGTGCCTAATGGGTCTATTTACACACCACATTTTAAGTGGTCTTTCGCTGTGAAAATGCATCCATTTAGGATGCGTCCGCACAGTGAAAGTGTGCCTAGCCAGGGCCCTCCCCCGGCCCACCATGATTGGCTCCTCGGAGCCCAGCCTGGCGAGCTGGGGGACCTCGCTGCCATGGCTCGCCCTCGCCCCAGAAGTGGTGGATCGCCGCTTCTGGAGCCAGGGCGAGCTTCCCTAAAGCCCACCCTATCCCACCCTAGGGGGAGCACAGCAGATCCCCTCCTTACCTTGTCAGTGTCGCCCCGATTCTGAGGGTCGGCGCCCATGATGCAGCGCGCCTGCGTCCTGCGCGTCTCCTGAGTGGCCGGGGCTGCTACTGGGGAGAAGAATAGAAAAGCTTTGTCAGCCGCTTTGAGTGCCCTTAAATGGGTGAGAAAAGTGGGGTAGAAAAGCCAACTCTTTTTCTTAAAACAAAAGCCATTTTGAAAGCCCTGTGAAACAAGGGATATGGAAAAATAAAGACAACATTCTTGTAATTTTTTTCAGCCCAAGGAGGCCCATTGCACCATGTTTGTGAAATCTTCAAGGTATTTCACTTTTGAAGAAAATACCACTTATAACCCCCTTCAAATAAATATATGCCAAATTAGTTTAAAAACAAGCTGGTTTGATTTCAGTGGAGGTGTTTGCCTGGTCCAGATTCAAATTGAACGACCCTCTAAAACCTTGTAACACCCCTAGTCTATGTCTCCACTTACTTGAGTGGGTGCCTTCCTGAAGGAGATAAGTCACTATGCATGATGGCAAGAGGCACTCCACTGAGCTCATTGCCCAGGCAAAGGGTGCATTTGCTATAGTAGGCACTTTTATGCATAAGACACGATTTCCTGTCCTCTGTAAAACCATGTTTTTGCTGTGTCATCTGGTTCCTTTGTGCTTCAAAGTGGAACTGTGGAGTCTTCTTATGACAAAGTTATCATGGTACTTTTGCCAAGCTGCCCGCTCCATTTTAAAATGGTCCTAATCACACACATATAGTGAGCCAGTTTGGTCTAGTGGTTAGGGAGTGGGAATACCGGGTTCGATTCTGCCCTCCCCCATGAAGCCAGCTGGGTGACCTTGGACTAGTCACAGCTCTCTTCTGAGCTCTCACAGCCCCACCTACCTCACAGGGTGTTCTGTTGTGGGAAGAAAATCAGAAACGTTGTCAGCCACTTTGAGTCCCCTTAAATGGGTGAGAAAAGTGGGGTAGAAAAGCCACGTCTTCTTCTTCTTCTTCTTCTTCTTCTTCTTCTTCTTCTTCTTCTTCTTCTTCTTCTTCTTCTTCTTCTTCTTCTTCTTCCATCTTTCCTGAGGGTTGTGCATAAGCAACAAGGTTGCCTTGCATATATTACAGATGTTGGTCAAGTCAGATAATTAGGATAGACCATATTTCTTTCTTAATCTACATGCTTGGCTTGTTAGCTAGTGTGCTGAAGGAACACTCAGAAGATTGATGGGTGTTGAACAAAGCTTTAAGCAGTCTAATGCTCTGAATATAATTTATTAATTAACATTTGGTAAGCGATTATAGTGAGTCACTTTTTTTAAAAAAAAAAGCCAAATGAAGGCCTCATGTCTATGATTGATGCTAGCCAAGCAAGTTTTGTTATTGAGGGTGATCTGTTGTTCTGCATTAGGATTAAAATGGTATTAAAGATGCAGTGAAAGTTGGTATACGAAGTTTTG
The DNA here is from genome assembly GCA_014337955.1 of Aspidoscelis marmoratus. Lineage (NCBI taxonomy): Eukaryota > Metazoa > Chordata > Lepidosauria > Squamata > Teiidae > Aspidoscelis > Aspidoscelis marmoratus. The sequence goes on from MTQE01000390.1 coordinate 8,230,992, forward strand.
CATATCCAGATGTCTGATCTTCACACAGAAAGTGTTGTACTGTTGCATTGAAAATATAGGATGGAGATGTAGCTTCACGAATGACATAAAATGGCCCAGTCAGTTTCATTTTCTTCAACTACATCACGCAGAGAAGTCCTCTAAATTGGTGGAAGCTAATGGTGAAGGACACTTTAGAGGAAGACTCAAAATTAAAGTGAGATATCTCTGCTCAGCGAACCATTTAAACCTAGATTTTTTTCGAAGGCAAGGATTTACAAATGCACAATATATCCCCATGAATAAAGCATAAAATAGTTTTAAAGCAGATTTTAAAAAAATTAAAAATACATTCCAAAAACACAGAAAATGCTACATGAAAGTAACATCAACTGTCATTGGATATACTATGACCCATTATAATAGAGGAGTGCACATCTTGAAAAGTAGCAGAGTTTTATTATACAGATGTATCCGGAAATGTTCACATGTGTAGTGCTAAAATGACTAACAGGAAGTTTGCACTTACCTTCCTGTGGAACTCCAGGGACACTCCCATATGATGCACTTTCACCATGCAAAGCTGCTTCTATACCAGAAACAGTTATTTGTGTGCTGGAGTGTTCCACATTTTTGTGCTCCCCAACTATTCTAGCATCTGGCTTGGACAGCCCAGCACACTCCATTCACATTCCTTCTGGATGGAAGAGATTCAAATGGAACATGTGATTGGGCAGTATAAACGTGGTGTGCAGTATCACTCAGACGCTGCGGCAACCACACCACACATGCATGTTGGCACCATTGCTGCAGCACCACAATTGCATCTGTAATTGTGGTGAATTGCACTTAGCCAATGTGTAGTTAAGCACTGGCTAAGTTTGGAATGGTTTGTGTATCACAAAGTTCAGATAACCAAACTAGTCCGCAACTTCACCTCCCTGGGACCCTTTCCCAGGAAAGATGATGTGTGAAAAGCCCTCAAAATGTCACAACTCTGACTAAGGCTGTCTTCTGGTGGGAAAAGGCAAATATGAATCTTGTTTTGATTCCACAATTGCTTCTCAGCATCTGTCCCAAACAACAGGGTAAAATCACAGGGCAAGTGTGAGCCCTTACCTGTTTGCTCCTGGGATGGCATGGTGTGTACTTCTGAGTAGGGGTGTTGAACGAATGCAATTTTTGACCTTGAATTCAATTCAAATGGCATATCCAAATGTCCATATCATTATCCTGGGAAAACCTGGGTTAGGAGTTGATTTCCTCAGAATAACAACAACATGGGATTCCCATCCCTTCATCTTGAGGTTATTTTGGGATTGCCACAGATAGATGTTGCAATTCCTACATAACCCCAGCATAATCCCACATTTTAGGCCCTGTCTGAAGGAAAGAAAAAATATATTTTATATTTTTAAGCCATGTACAGAGAACAAACAAAGGAGATTCATCAATGCATGGCAATAGCTATCATAGGATAAATACAAATAATGTTTTATGTTCTTTGAGAGAAGGGAACATAATGACTTTTTAACAGTTGTCTTCCAGTTATATAAACATCCTTAGAGGCAGAAGGAGAGTAACAACAATTTTTTTTTTTTTTTACAGTTTACAACATAGCATGGTGTGAATTAGAGCAAATTAGGCCAAAGGCTTGTTTTTCCCCAGGAACCGGCTTGCATGGCTCTGTTATGGTAATTAGAACATTCATCTTAAGATAAATTAATAAACATTGCATTTTGGGTTTCTTGCACTATTAACACATCCACAAATGAAGCCCAAACACAACAGTAAAAGGGCAACTTGTCAAAGCAGGCAAGAAGATAATGAATGTGCCTCACTTCACATGGCACTGTGCTCCATAATTTTGGGGCAATCAGTGAGAAAATCAGTTTTTTCATAAGTGAACTTTTAAATAGGACTTCTGAAAAAGAATAAGTAAAGTATAACACCACCCCCACCCCCAAAAGGTACTATAGCTTATCATGAGCTATCCTATAAGTAACATTCAATGTAGCATTAGGGATGTGCACAAATGGGTTGTTTTGCATTCAATTTGGATTGAATTGAATTTAAGAAAAGATCCCCTTTGAACGTGGTAGGATTCTATTTGATATCTGATACAAATATCTGATATGAACACATATGTATCTGATACATATCTGATATGTATCCGATACGTATCTGATATGTATCCAATACGTATCCCGTAACATATCCGTTCTGGAAGTGTCAAATCCACTTTGAATCCACTCTCAACCCATATCAAATGCACTTTTGATTTGTTGCAGATGTGACTGGCGCAGCCGCTTTCCCACCTCCCCAGTTCACAAATGTTCCAAAGCATTTGTACGAATACGAAAGTCAATGTACGAATGTTGTAACATTTTATTCATATCTGAATGTCTGAATTTGTAAGAATTCATAAGAATCCATATGAATATCAAATATTATGAATATTCAAGCCCAACCCTATGTAGCACTGGCTCTTTTAAACAAGGATTTTTTGCACTCCATCAGGAATTTCTGCTTCAACTGATTTACCTTGTTGGTATCCATCAACTGTACTTCTGGAACTTTTCTGAACAACTTCCAGCATTAATATACATAAATTTTATTCACATGAATTTATTTCTATGTTGAAGAAAATCAAATAGGAGGTCACAAAATATGTCTGAGGTAACACATCCACTTACCTGTTTTGGAAATGTATTTGTTCATATTGGATATGTATTGGATATTTGTATGGATTCATACCCACAAAATTGTATCAAATAGAATCCCCCCACATTTGAAGGGGATCTAATTGAACAAATACAGATTTTCTAACCTTCGATTCATCATGAACCGAATGTCAAAAAAATCCATTCCTGCATATCCCTAGTCCCCTTTTTAGGTCAGTAGAAAGAAGCCATATCCTTAAACAGCCCATCAGAAGCTTTGCTTGTAGCTATTTAGCCTACATCAGCTTACTTTAACAACTACCATTGGGAGTCTATAAAATGCAGTTAAGTGCATAATCCAATTAGCACCTATTATTCTAGATACCCTGTTGCTGCACTTTGATTGGCAGTTTTATTGGGAACCACTTGAAGCTTTATGCTTTTCGTTGTATTACCTTCAGTTTCTTCTACTACTCAGATTTTTCTTTGCTTTTTATTGCATTTTGAATCAAGAAATCTTGGTTTTGGAAAGCCTTTGGGTTTGATTTGTGCTCACCACCTTCCCTTCTTCCTGCCACCCCCACACCAGCTTCAACTGAGTATAACAACCAACTTCCTAGCATTTAAGAACTGTGATAGTGTAAATTGGGAGCCTACCTTTCCCCCAAACCAGTAGGACCAGTAAAACTATAACAGCAAGATCTGCCTGCTAAGCTCACATTAGAGGGATGGATCAATTTGAACCATTTGAACTCCACCCAATCTTGCATTTCAAATGGAACTTTTAAAGAGCTTTTTAAAAAAATCAAATTATGCAAGGCTCAATCTAGAACCAGTTGAGCTTCTTCATCTTGGTTCTAGACCAAACTAAACTCAACAAGATTTAATTCAATTCAAATCGAATCATTGAGTATGCAGTATGTTTACTGACGTCTCTACATATCTGCAGACTTCCCCCCCCCCAGAAATTTGAAACAATCTACAGTTTTCTGGATACTTGATAATATGGCAATCTGAAACCCCTACAGAGAGTTTGCTGAATAAATCTTTTGCCGTACAGAACTTTTTTTCTTGCAAGTATTCTGCAGCTGATAGCACTTGGTTTACATCCTGACAAGATGTTGTCACATATGAGTGATAGAAATGGCACTATGTTAAAATTGACGAATATCACATTTTTGTCACCTTTATATTAAAACTATGTGCATAAAATGTTGTATAGAGCTAATGAATAAATATAAATGCAGCTTATGGATTGATCCTTAGATAAAGCTATGAGGCAGTTTGGTCTAGTGGTTAGGGAGCCAGACTCTTATCTGGGAATACCGGGTTCAATTCCACCCTCCTCCATGAAGCCAGCTGGGTGGGTGACCTTGGGCTAATCACAGCTCTCTTCTGAGCTCTCACAGCCCCACCTACCTCATAGGGTGTTCTGTTGTGGGGAGAATAATAGAAAAGCTTTGTCAGCCACTTTGAGTCCCCTTAAATGGGTGAGAAAAGTGGGGTAAAATATCCAACTCTTCTTCTGCTTTCCTAGCCAGGTTTTTAAAAGACTTTTCAACTCAAAACATCAGCTGGATAATCATAATATTTACGAATAGTATCATTTTCTTTGACTGTTTTTGAACAATGACCAATGAAAGTGCTACAGGAATCAATATTAAGTGAATCAGATGGTATTTCGGTTTAAACTGAGCCTTAAAATATTTTACTAGGGTTTACTATTTTCAGCCCTCAAACAGTTTATCTTTATGAAAAGGACAAGCAGGAGTGTGCACTGCACAGGCCTCTCCTGTGGAGACTGTTCCTGGTCAGGCAAGGAATGGGGCAGGGCACTGCAAAGCACACTGTCAGCTGTCTGGGTGACAATCACCCTGACCTAGCTTAGCTTTGGAGCTGAAGAATGGACTAGTATTTTAAGCATTCAATTCAATTCAAATTGAGTATTCGAATACCTGAATTCGTACAAATAGAGAAAAAACAAAGGTATTGAAATCTGAACCTATTTGAATACATTCGTATCCATACAAATATTTGATACACATTTGATAATACAAATCTCATACACATCTGTACACATCCACACGCAACCTGTTTGCATCCCGTATCCGTACATGTATGAATGTCCGAATTATTCATACAAATAATTTGAAATATTCATGTTCATTTGAATACTAAAAAACCAAATGTCTGGACATTCAATTTGAATTCAAATGTCCGAATTCAGCTGAATTCAATCAATTAACGAATATCTCAAATATTTGTGCACATCCCTAGAATGGACATTTTCTGGTCTTCAAAGCTGCACAGCAGGAACTTTCTCTTTTAGTCCCAGAATTGGCTTCAGAAGTGGCCTGTCTTCCAGAGCTGAGCAAAATGTCTCCAGTAGATAGAACACAGCTGGCTCACTTGTGCTGCTCCTATCGTCCGTGTGCATGCTAGTAGCAAGATTGGGACCCAGTCCAAGAACACACTGTGGTCTTCCATTGGAACACCAAGCCCCAGATCTGGCTTTCATCCCTAGGAGCAAGGCAAGCAAGAGACTCATGCAGCTAACACATTTGCCATTTGGTTTTATGAATCCTAGGCAATATGCTAGTATCTGGAGGCATCATTCTGGGAATACGTCTGGCATGGTCCAAAAAGGTTGTGCAGCTGTTTCCACAGAGAATAAAATCTCAATATGCAATATTAATCTAAAGATAATTCATCCTATAGGAAACTGTGAGCCAGTTTGGTCTTGCGTTTAGAGTGCTGGACTCATATTTTGCAGTCACGGGGTTTGATTCTGCACTCCTCATGAGGCCAACTGGGTGACCTTGGGCTAGGCACAGCTCTCTTCTTGAGATCTCACAGTCCCACCTACCTCACAGGGTGTTCTGTTGTGGGGAGAAGAACAGAAAGCTTTGTCATCCACTTTGAGTCCCCTTAAATGGGTGAGAGAAGCAGGGTATAAACACCAACTCTTCTTCTTCTAGGATAATAGCATACTTGATCTTTCCATGGAACCTCAGATTCAGTTAGTATCTTGCATAGGATACTAGGGAACTGGGAGCAATTTGGCAGACTAAATCTGATTTTGCAGCACTGGGGTCTGATTCCTTGTGAATAACAAAGCTTGTATAGTTAATCAGATCTGAACATTTCTTTACTTGGAATACTCATTATTTTAATTAAACCCAGAGCACATATATTTTGTTTGATCCAATGCAGGATATGCCAAATGGAAGACAGTCTTGAGATTTCAAGAAAGCAGTATTAGGGGTGTTGCTGCTCAGAAGGATGGAATCTTAAGCCTTGGAAACTGCTTCAGGTGCTTTGGCCAAAAGGAAACAGGAGAATGAGGACTTTAAATGAACAAGAATATTCACTCACCCATTAGGAAGCAAAGGGAATGCATCAGGTCCCCTTCCTCAATTGGATAGTGAACATATTTTCAATTGTTTTGAGCAGAATTGCTCAGAGCTCTCAGTAGAGAAATAAAAATACATTTGGAAAAGTATATTTTCTATTAGTTAGACAGATGATTCTCTTGGGTGCCAAGTCACATATCCTACCCCCAGATTATGCAAATACTATAATTCCATGATTTGTAATTTCTGCATTTGAAGTTATGTTCATATGCCAATGTCATTGTGTTGTTATGCCACCCTTTCCATGTCTCAAATGATCCCAGAGCTATGATTTTGTATTATTTATTTTGCTTATTATATTTTTATACCGGCCTAAATGGAAGTCTCAGGGCAGCAGATGGATAAAACAAAGATCAGAAGTAACCAATAAATAATAAAAACAATTATGACCATTTGGCCTGCATGGCTTTTACATACCAGGAGTGTATTCCATCCTGTTGTTGTACACATGCTACAAGTCTAGTAGTTGGACAACACTAGACTAGGAATCTCTTGAAGTTATTTGCCGCCTTTGCTATTTGCACGAATAGTGAAAATTCAAACCTTAGAAGCAAATGGGCCCACATTTTTAGGCAAGCCTTTGTGTACAAAATAAACCCTATCAGTCCTTCAGCCAAAACTTCATTACATTCATGGGCAGCTGGCAAAGTGGCCACCTGTCTGCCTCTGCAGGGGCCACTTGTGGAGATGCTGTGGCATAATGTATCAATCAGCTCTAGAGAAGCAGCTTAAATCATTGGTGGGGTTGTGCAGAAATGGTTTTGTTGTTGTTTGTATTTGAGTCATATTGAATCAAATACAAGAAAATCAATTTTTGTTTGAATCAATCCCCTTCAAATGTGGTAGGATTCATATTCAATACGAATGCTCAATCGCATACAAATCCCATAACAATGCATACAAATAGCATACAAATTCCATATACGAATCCCATACAAAACTTCATACAAATGTATCAAAACATTCCATTCAAATTTGAATACGCCAACGTTCAATTTAAATTTGAACACCCAAATTTGGCTGAATTTAGCCCAGTTTCAAATGTTATGAATATTTTTGCACATCCCTAATCATTGGTGATGAGTGGTCCACTGAACCCAGTCTGTGAAACTCACACAGCTGTTTCCCCTCTCTCTGACAGCTGGGAGGAAAGGTTTCTAGCTGCTAGAAATCAGGGGATGGGTGGGCGGGCTGCTAATTCACATCACTCCTATGGAATTAGTTATCAGGAGAGGTGGTGACAGCAATCAGCCTGGAGGACTTTAAGAAATAGACAAATTCTTGGAGGACAAGTGTATAAATGGCTACTAGAATCAAAACTTCAGTGCTGTCACCAGTTTGGAGAGACAGGCAGGATTCCCCTAAAGGCCATTTGCAGGGAGTCAAGAGCAAGTGATGGTTTCACCTCCGTCTTCTGCTTGAGAATGCCTAGAGACAAATGATGGGCTATTGTTGGGAACAAAATGCTGGACTAGATGAACTGCAACCTAGTCCAGTAGGCCTTTCTTGATGAAGGGGTTATGTATTATTTATACAAAGACTTAAGAGGAGATCAGTCAGGATTTTCTTTCAATTGTTCTTTTAGATAATGTGGGCCTTAAAAAATATGTGGCCATAAAAAAAAGCATTCAAAGGGTGTTTCTGCACTGGCTGCGGAAACCCCATTAAGAACACATACAGAACACATACAGGACACATACAGTACTTACCTTCTGCATTGGAGGCCAGATCCAGGACCCTTTGTGGCTGCTGCTTCTGCACTCTGGTGTCCGAGACCCATTCTTAATGGGGTCTCGCCGCTGAAAGATCTGGCCTCTGGGAAGACCTTGGAAATTAGGCCTTCTATCTAGCCCCTTGCCTCGATCTGTTCGGAAGCAGGACACTTCCGCACATGGAGAGGTGAAGGGCCGGATGTGCTGGTGGCCGACATCTTGGAGAGGGTGGAAGCAGGCCGCTCTGCCTCTGAAGCCCCTCCCCCACATGCCACACCCCGGCAGAAACGCACGGTGGCTGGCAGCTGTATGCTCCAGTCCTGCAGCTCCAGAGGCATCACTGGTGGCGTGGGAGGCCGGATCCCCTTTGGAATGGGTGCTGTGGCCTCTGTACAACACCCAGGGGATCCATCTGGCCTTATCCGTCCTCCCCTCACATGTGCAGATGTGCTGGGCCTCCTTGGATCCATCTCTGTTTTGGATGGATCCTTGGGAGGAGAGGTCATTGGGAAATGGATTTTCTTAAATCTGTATCTCGGCAGCAAGTGCGGAGGCACCCAAAGTGTACAAAAGAATAATCCTACCACATATTTCCAGATGTGGTTGTTCTTCTGCCTCCTTAACAATGGGTACTTGTCACTCATGGGTCACCAGTGCCTTGGATCTCCATGACCCTGATTGGTTCTCACTGGTAGCATTTGTTCCCATGCTGGAATTGACTTGATTTCCCTCTTCTGTGCTTATAAAGGCCTATGCCCAATGCAGTTGTAAAACAAATCATCTTTGGTCTCATTATCACCAGTATGAGAAAAGGTTGACGCTTCCTAAGATTCAGGATTCAGCAAGGCTCATGCAGGAATTAAATGCCTGGCATCCTGAATTCCAATTCTCCCAGGAGATGCCCCTTTATGTGTGTCTAATCGCACTCTCAGTTGCGATTCCTTTGATTCTGGGAGCTAAATTCCAAAAATGTCTGAACTATTCATACAAATATTAATGTACGAGTACCCTAACATTTGATTCGTGTACGAATGTCTGAATTTGGATGAATTCATATGAATAATGAATGTTACAAATAT
>MTQE01000390.1:8245500-8259267 GCA_014337955.1 Aspidoscelis marmoratus
TGCATCCCATAGTTATCCTGTATGCAACCCGTTTTCATCCCATACGGATCTGTACATTTGTGTATAGACGCAGGAAAGATGTGCATCTTCAAGTACACATACAAATGTCCAGATAATTCAAATCAATAGATCCAAAATTCAAAATTTGATTTGAATGTTTACGTTTGAATTTCAGGACATTAGATTCAAATTCAAATGTCAAAATTTGACACATGTATAGTTTGTCACAATCAAAAAGTAAGTCACCAGCTACCATCTTGTCCTGCCTGACCACCCCATCATGTAAGCTGAATATAATACCATTTGTTTATTTTTTTAACTATTATTGAAATTAGATATAGAAGCTATCACAGAAATACATACTTGTGGTCGTTTTGGAAAATGGACTAATAATAATATTTGTTTTACAATAGTTCTCTCTCTGTGTCTGTTAATCTACGGATTTTGTTGGTCAAGTTTCCAACGATCAGTCTAGACCAGATTGGTGGTTTCACTTTTCGGAGGAACTCCTGATTCGACAGATAAACTCATATTGACATAATAGGAAATCTGCCACCATCCTCTGGCACCTGGTCACATCACTTCTTGGCAGAAAGAGGGGAGAAGAAATGGAGAAGTGCTAGATTTTATTTTCTTGGGTGCAAAGATCATTGCAGATGGGAAGAAAACTATGGCAAACTTGGACAGAATATTAACCAAAAGACATCACCCTGCCAAAAAAAGCTCATCTTAGTCAAAGCGATGGTTTTTCCATTAATAATGTTTGGCTGTGAGAACTGGACCACAAGGAAACCCAAGTGCTTATGAACTGACACTTTCAAATTGTGGTGTTGGAGGAAACATTAGGGAGGTCCTTGGACTGTAACCCCATTTTTGCATGGAGCCTCAAAGATCCAGATGTAGAAGATCCAGATCTTTGAGATGGGGTCCTCTCTGTGATCTGGATCTTGAAGATCTGGATCTCCAGGAGGACCTCATATGTCTGCATGGGCCTGCTAGCACCTGATTGGAATGGGTGCTAAGCAGAACACTGTGCAGACACTGCAGGATGCCTCCTGAGGGTCAGATCATGCCCCAAGATAGTCCTGCGGTTCTGTGACTGCATGGGTGGGGAGGTGGATTGTGGCTGCCTGCTTTGGCTGGCAGGCACAATCATCACCCCAATGCTCCCACCTCCTCCTCTCCAGTTCTGAAGCAGCCTCCCGGGGGGGGGGGGGCTGATGGCAGCAGCAACAATGATGACTGCATTGACAGATGTAGCTGCAATCACCTCCTCCTCCTCCATGCCTCCCTCAGTTAAAGTGTTTTGGTCTTGTGGTTAGGGAGCCGGACTCTTATCTGGGAATACCCGGTTCTATTCTGGCCTCCCCCATGAAGCCGGCTGAGTGACCTTGGGCTAGTCACAGCTCTCTTCTGAGCTCTCACTACCTCACAGGGTGTTCTGTTGTGGGGAGAAGAATAGAAAAGCTTTGTCAGCAGCTTTGAGTCTCCTTAAATGGGAGAGAAAAGTGGGGTAGAAAAGCCAACTCTTCTTCTTCTGCTTTCCCCCTTGTTTTTAATGTTTGACATTAAAAAAAAAATAGAAGATGGTATAAAAATGTTTTCACTTTATTTTTTTTCAAAAAAAAATCACCTTAGCTCTCTTAAAGCATACAGGCAGAATCTACACAGCACAACAATTACACCTTGGAACTTCCTGGAAGCACAAGGTCTGTGTGATCCAATGCCCACTGGGCCATTGTCCTACCAAAAAAGGGTGCAGATACCAATTTTTGTTGCTCCAAACACATTTTTTCACCTCTTTAAGATGATATCTAAGTTGGCATCTGTTAAATGAAACTTGACATAAATATTGTCCAAACTACTTTGCAAATTTGGATAGCATCTGTGTTACAGATTGTTCTCCAGAATATATGCCTCTTGTTGGAAGTCTGTAAGTGTATGAATTGGATCTGACACGTTGGAAGCACAAGGAAGAATAAAGACACCCTGGGATTCTTGTACAACAAGTTTAAGCTATGTTTAGACTGCAAAAGTGTATGTGTGTGTGTGGGATGGGTTTGCTCACTCCCCACCCATGTGCCTGCAAGGAGGGGCAATCACATCTGCACAAAGTAATCAAGCAGAGTAATCAAGGTTAAAAAGCTGGCTTCCCTTTAGGATAATGGAAAGTTCTGAGATCTGATATAAATTGGTACATTTCCCATTAAAATGCTTGTAGATATTTTAGATTGTGTTATCCTGGTGTGAAACCAGGAATGCAACTATCAAGAATATTAGTCAACCTGAACTAGGGATGTGCATGGATATTAATAATATTTGTTATTTGTACAAATTCATACGAACTCAGACATTTGTACACAAATCAAATGTTACAACATTTGTACATTAACATTCATACAGATATGAATGTTTCAGAACATTTGTACAAATAGTTTGTACATTTGTTAAACTAAGGATATGTATCAGATACGTATTAATACATATGCATTGATATAGGATACGTATCCGATAATACATTTGTATAGGATCCATATGCAGGATCCATATGCACAGGCTTGTTGTGAAATAATCAAAGTCTTGTGCAAGCACAGTAAATCCTGCCACACTATCTAAAGCCCCTTCACCGCACTCTGCTCTGCATACTTTGCCCATACTTGCTTGACAGCTGTCAGAATCTTTTGACAATGTTGTGCTTTTTATCAATTTTAAAGCTTTTCTTGTGGGTTTTAAATAAAGTTTTAGTACTGTTTTGAAAGAATCTCTTGTCCGGGATGTTTTGTGCCATCTGGCTGTTTTATAGTTCACTTGGTTAAATTTGCCATTTTAAAAACCAATAGTCAAAAGATCCTGCTTAGTGAGATTGTGTCTGGGAGATCTCAACCCCCCACTCCAACCAGTATTCCCACAGCACTGAGCCATTCCATCCACACTGAGATGGCAAGACCCAACAGCCAGAATGGCTGTCTTCACAGAGACAGTGGTAGAGCTATTTTCATAGGTCTACCAGCATCCCAAGGGCAGCCAGACCAGCACAGGAAGGCATGCAAAAAGTTGCATATCTCCCTGTTCCAATTTAACAGAGGGACCAATTTCAGAGGCACACTAAACTGTGCCATTGAAATCTGTCCCCAGTATTGTAACAATGAGATGCAGAGAATATTCTTGTTGTAACGATTGGAAAATTAAAAAAATTAAATTAAAAAAAAATCTGTCCCTAGGAAAAACTGAAGCTTGAGATGTCTATTTTTAGCATTTGGTGACCCAAATTTAGTGTCTCTGGTGATTGTTGTTAGGCAGGGAAGCCCGTATAAGGAAAATGCACGGATGTGCTGGCAAAGGTAACTAAGAGTCACAGGCGTGACTATCAACAAAGTGCTCAAGGTTGGATTGAGCAAGGTTGGATTGAGCAAGAATTGCGTAAGTCTGTGCAACACTTGCAACACAGGCTTGTGCAACACTCAGGAAGTGAGTCACCATCTATGATAAGAAAAAGGTATAAAAGTGCCTATACACTGCTGGTTAAGTGTTATTGTTGTTGATTGCTGGACGAGAGCTTGGATGGAGAAATGTATACTTGTACATGCAGCAACCTTTTAGAATAAACCTCTGCGAAGAGAGAGAACTCCTGTTTCAGTCTGTTTCTTAAACTGCGGGCAGAAGAAGGAGGGAGTTCCTGAAAAGGCTGGACAGCTCCGGAGATGCCAGAAAGTTTTCCGGGACAGCAGAGCTTGTCTTTCCAACACGGCCGCGCATCTGCTGATTTAATACCAACGGCGGCTGACACCCCCGCCCAACAATTGTGCAATATCTAGAGCCAGTGTAGGGGCTGTACCAAACTCCTACCAAGAGCAGAAGGCCTTTTCCAAGACTGTGGAACTATTCCTGTCTATTAAACCATTATGGGTTGGACTGGTCCTGCTGGAATGGTTCATTAACACTATTTTTAGTGTTGGGTGAATCTTATGGATTCTTTCAGGTAGATCTGAGTTAGGCTGACCTTATCACATTTTTGCTTGTCTGCAGATATTAGTATTGGAATACACTGCCACCCGGCCCCACCCCACCACCAGCAGCAGCTTTCAAAAATCTTGGTTTGGAACTATCTCTACAGCAGCCATCAAATGAACCCCGAAAAAACCAACACTATGGTAATGTACAGACACATGTTTTCTGTGTGCAGAATAAACTAATGATGCCAGAGGATATTGTTGGAATCTGAAAATCATGTAATTATTAGACATTTTTAACTACTGCATAGCTCAAGATCTTGGGGCTTTATTACTACCAAGCCTTGTTTTTTTGTCAGTAGCTCAGGTAGCAAGGGTTAGCTTGTGTGGAGTTGTTTTTTTGTATTCAATTTGTATCAAACCAAATGTAAGAAAATTCATATTATATTCAATATGAACATATTTATCCAAATCCATACGAATATCCAATACGAACACATACGTATCTGATACATATCGGATATGTATCTCATAACATATTCACTCTGAAAGTGTCAAATCTGCCCTGAATCCACTTTGAATCCACTCTCAATCCACGTTGAGTGCACTTTGGATCCATTGTAAATGTGACTGGAGCAGTCACTTTCCCACCTCCCCATTTCAGGAATGCCCCTAAACACTTGTATGGTTGTTCTAAAACATCCATATGAATACGAATGTTAAGCTATGAATGTCACAACATTTGATTCATATATGAATGTCCAAATTCGTATGAATATAGAATGTTATGAATATTTGTGCACGTCCCTAACAAGGAAGCCTGAAATTACTTATCCGGGCAGCTTTTTTCATGTTGCAAGGGGGGAGGTACCATGATTACTACTGGGGAAAAAAAGATGCTTCTGCATTTTCATTTGCAAGCTTGGAGGCATCATTTTCAGTGGCATCTCTCAAAAATGGTGCATCTAAAGTGACCACACCCCAAAATGGGGCCATGTGCTGCAACAAGGTGATTTCAACTGCCACATTAAAGGACAGAATAGCCATGATGCAGTTTTGGCCTTGGTCCATGCAGGGACCCAGGAGAGTATTAGTGAGTGACTGACCCCTTGTGTTGTCTTGCTGATGACAGTACTCTTACATTTTCTGAGCCTTTCAGCCATACTCTTCTCCATTTTTGTTTTCTTGCTGTCTCTTGGAGCAGTTGCCACTCAAACGTTTTTTTCTCTCTTTCCTGACAGGGAAGTGAAAGTGCAGACAAGAGGAAGGACAAAAGCAAAGGTGGAACAAAATCAAACAAAGCTATGACTGAGGCGGACATCCTGAGCCCAGCTGCCATGAGAAACATCTATTACATTTCTCACAATGCTGCTGATTGCCTAGTGTTCTGTGGTTTCCATTGGCCAGGTTCTCCCCACAGAAGAAGAGAAGAAATAATCAGGAAGCCAACATTGGGAAAGAATCCATGCCCAGGAAGGAATCCGTGCTCAGGAATGAATTAGGAACCCCTTTTAATCTCTCCCATTTATTTTTGTCCATGGTCATTTTTATTTCATCCCTTCCTCTTCTTTCTTTCCACATGGGCCTGTGGAAATGATGTGGAGAAAGGAAAAGATAATTTGCCAACCAGACACAACTAATGTCACCTGTTATACACGTACATTAACCTCCTACTCTTATCAGTTAGATCTTTATGGATTTTTTCAAAGAACTAATATATAATTCTGAACCAAAGAGAATGTTAAGTGTGTTGTTAGCTTTATATATACTATAAATGGTGACATGCCAGCTCTTAACTGTTATGCAGCTGTGTGCTTATGTTCCATGGAAATCAATGGAATCCTATGATCCATATGGGTTATCCTCATCATTCGATTGTACTTTAGGTTTTGAGTAGTTTTTTCACTACATTGTTGTGGTTCTTTTTGTCTGTGGTTCTTTTGTCATTAAACATTGATACTGATTGTTTTTGTTAACTTGTTTTTGTATTGTTTGTAAGAGCTCCCTCAGATGAGTCAAGGTGGCGCAGTAGCTGCAGTTCTTTTTATACTTTCTAGGCTGTGCCTCCTAGTGGTCGTTCTTGGAGTAGCATGATGAGGATAACCCATATGTATTCTGCTTGGAGCCATCCAGAACATAAGTATGTAAACAACTCTCTGTTCTGGACATTCTTTTTCATGTACTTTCACTCAACATCCAGAATTATCTTTCTCTAACATGTTAACAGTCCTGTAATTAAACATTTCCTAGTTTCGCATCCTATTTTATGAATTATTGAAAAAAGTTTTTTAAAAAATACTTTTAAAATTTATGGTTCTTGGCACATCCTAAAAATACTTAAGAACAAACTTATTAGGCTAATTCTCTTGGCAGTTTGTGACTGTAGGAATAAAGAAGACAGAAAACATTATTCCTTTGGCTTTTTTTGGTGCCATCATCCTCCTGCCTGGAGTGGGGAGGGGGAAAAAAGGGATCCACTCAGGATACAAAAATGAAAGCATTTAATTCTAAATAATCTGAAGTCAACTGTTCACAGGCAAGATCAATGCCTTTTGGAGAACGCTCAGGTTTCCCTATCTATCTATCTATCTATCTATCTATCTATCTATCTATCTGTCTGTCTGTCTATCTATCTGTCTGTCTGTCTGTCTGTCTGTCTGTCTGTCTGTCTGTCTGTCTGTCTGTCTGTCTGTCTGTCTGTCTGTCTGTCCGTCCGTCCGTCCGTCCGTCCGTCCGTCCGTCCGTCCGTCCGTCCGTCATCTCTCTAATCTCTCTCTCTCCCTCAACTCTCTCTCATCTGTCCATCTGTATGACCGCCCGCCCGCCCGCCTGCCCGCCCACCCGCCCTCCCACCCACCCATTTCTCTCTCTCTCTCTCTCTATCCCCCTCTCTCTCTGTATGTGTTGTCATAAGATACGTATCCAATATGTATGTGCATGCAGAATCCATATCCAGGATCCATATCCAGGATTCATATCCAGGATCTGTAAGTATGCATTTGTATCAGATATTCATAAGAATTCACATGAATACATTCATATCTAACAGCATCCTATCACATTCAAAGGAGAGCTATTCAAACGAATACCAATTTCCTAACATTCAATTCATTATGAATCAAATGCCAAAAAAACCCATTTGTTCACATCCCTAGTCTTGACTAAAATGTTAAGTGATATTACAGACAAATAATACGATTCTCTGCAATGGTGGCAGTGATAGTTAATGACACTTTTGGGGCCAGAGTGCATGTTCAGGTCCTTGAATCTGGAAGTGAGGCAGTCACGTGCTTCCTCACTTTTGGTCTTGTGAACATTTGTGCCCAAGGTTTGAAGTTTCTACATGGCTGCATTTTTCAAAAAGACACATGGATTGGTCCCGAAAGTTAGGAATTTTCTGTAGTTCTGAAAAGCAGATGGGGTGATATAGTGTCAGTCAAGTATATCCAGAAATGTTTGCACAGGGTGACAGGTAGAGGATGTAAAGAAAGTGCAGTCAGAGAGCTCCTTCTCACTTCTGAGGCTGTGATCCCATTCAAGATTTAAAGAACTTTGAAATCATTTTGAGAGCTGTCGCTTCCCAAAGGTACAAAGGAATCTGCAGTTTCTGGGGATTAAAGGTCCTGAAATGTGGATTATCTATATTTGAATCAAAAGAGGTCTCACTGCGGGATGTAGAAATAATCTTCAATATTTATCAATGGGAACACAAGCTTTTTGGGGGGAGGAGGAAACCATGCTTTAGGGATGTTCTCTTCAGTTTCCCCTGATCCAATGATAAGCCATGATCATTCACCTCTTCCCCAGGGTCTGGCCACAATGTAACTTAAGAGATCAGAACACATATAGAGAGCAGAATAAAGAGATCTTACTTTCCGGTCATCCTTGCGAGGGCTGGAAGGAGAAGGCAAGAAGGTCATAAAAAGGGATTCCCTCTTCGGGCGTATTCTCTATGCTTCCTGATCCCATAGACAGAGCAGAGTTGCTGCTGCCACTTGCTGTCCAGGGGCAGCCATGTGTAAAAGTGCACCAGCCTGCACAGAGCTGGACAACAAGCAGCAAAAGTCTCCAGCCTCAGAGCATGCTTGATTGTGTGTGCCTGGTGAAGAAATCCACCCCCACCCCACCCCCAAGTAGCAGCTTGAAGCTGAACACTACCTAGTGGGCAGCAAACAGGAGCACTGGGCCAACTGGCACCTGGCCACCACCATCTGGCTAGCGGCCGTCTGTTCGGTTGGGATGCAAAATCAACAAGACAGCCAGCAGAAAGGCAGCACATTGCACTTTTCTGAGACTCTTTCTCATGCCTGAGCAGCACTCTCCCTCATTTAGTAATGTTCAAGCACAGAAGAGATCAGATGGTATTGACTGATTTTTACAAAGGGGGACTCCATGATCTGATGCAGGAGCAAGTTTATACAGAGGCTGGGGTTTGAATTGCCCACCCCTATGAAGTCAGGGGAGAGGGTTTCTCCCCTATGAGTCAACATTATAACCTACCAGTGTGAAGCCAGACCTCGCTGCTGATTGTAAAAAACATAACAAAACAAAACCCTGATTTAAATCCGGATTGAATTGCCCAGTGGGAACACAGCCTGATATCACTTTGTGCCAAACTATTAGCCCAATGGGTGCAGGATCCTCACCCTCTAGGCCAGCAGTTCTCAACCTTCCTAATGCTGCGACCCCTTAATGGAGTTCCTCATGTTGTGGGGACCCCCAACCATGGGGGTGGAGCAGCTGGGAGGTGGGAGGGAAGGGCAGCGGGAGGCTCGTTGCGACCCCCTGAAAGGGTAATTTGACCCCCAAAGGGGTCCCGACCCCCAGGTTGAGAACCACTGCTCTAGGTTATCCTATGGCACCATGTGAAACTTGCCTGTGTTTGTGATAGTAATTTGCTCTGAAGTCTCATTTAACACTCAGTAGTTTTGGATTATAATATAAAGTGAAAAAAATATAAGATTGCTACTTATTGTTGGTTTGCTTAATGTTCACAGGTTACAGTTAAAAGCTGTAGAACAATTTGGAAAAGAAATAAAATTCCACATAGTTGATCCCTTCAATAGCGACTGCATTTTCTCATTTTTTCTTTCAAAAATTTGAGCTCAAAGGTTTCTGAAAACCTCTCATAAGTTTCAGTTAAGGACTGATCTCTCAGGCTGTGAGGATCATTGATCAGACGGTTTTAGAGAAATTCTTGAAGGAGCTGAGAACTGTCGAGGGCCATTCATCTTGCTGACTAAATGAAGTATCTGGCTCTGTTCACACCTATTTTGTAGTTTGTGTGAAAAACCACACTTGTGAAGCCTCATCTCTTACCGGAATACCATGAATCACATGCAATTTGTTTTTCAAACAAGGATTTCTCTTTCACATGCTGCACTTAGCAAAAGGCAAGAAAGAATGTTGGAGATAGTCTGTACACTGTAAATACCACAAAGGTCAAGAGTGATCAGGGCCTAATGAGTTATAGGCCAATTTGCATGCTGCAAGTTATACTGTGCTGTATTTTATTTATTATTTGAATTTCTATCCCACTCTATACGTGAAGGTCTCAGGGCAGATAACAGTTAAAATTAGACATATATTAAAACAACAACAGTATATATTAAAACAGTAACAGTGCCTGTGAATTGGGAAGAAACAGTATATTCCCATTTAACGAAAGGCCAGGGCAAAGACGTGGGTCTTCTTCACCGCCTTCCTAAACATATAGAGTGAAGGAGCCTGACACACCTCAAGGTGGAGACGATTCCATAGCCTAGGGGCCATCGCTGAGAAGGCCCTCTCCCGAGTGCGAGTGCCCACCACTTTTTACTACTGAGGGTGGCAGGATGACGAGGAGGGCATCCCCTCCAGATCTTAAGCCACGGGCAAGTCAATGTGGAAGAAGACATTCCTTTAGATATTTGGGGCCCAAGTCATTTGGGACCTAAGTCAAAGTTCACACCTTGAATTGGGCTCGGTAGCAAACTGGCAGCCAATGCAACTCTGTACTGGCCTGCTTTAGGTAGCTCAGACCCAATGGACTGGGCTTTCACTGGACAGCTTTAAGGGTAGTTTGCATTATGGAGATCATGCTGGCCCACCTTCAGAGAATAGGAATGAGAGTACCCTATCTCTGAAATTACAGGCAAGGGTCGCTTTGCAGAAGATGAGTGCTTCTGGTGCCATTCCTTTGTGCTTAATGAAATGGTTCTGGGCATGACATGCTAGCCCACGGCCTGTATGGTGACTTTATGTGGACTGGTAAGCCAACTAGATCACTCCACAGAGTGCTTTATAGCCTGCTCCAAAGTTCCATTCTCTGTGGACAAGGAAGTCTAGCTGGATGTATGGTCTCTTGCTAGACATCCCTGTAATGCAGAGGGAGCAATGTAGGTGGTTTCCTGTGTTATTCAACTGCCCCAGGTGCAGAGACAATCTGTGTTTCTAAATGTGGCTTTGGAGAACAGAATAAGAAAGGGCTTGTGTCTTACTTTTAGGTTTCTGGCTGTGGCGAGTCTGTATACTTAAGAATGAAGACTTTTCTGAATCTCAGTTTCTTATTTTGATTGCTTTTGCACCTCTAGCTAGATAAGAGACCCAAGCTGCCTCTACAGAGCAGGTGCCAATACCAGATGCTTGCCTTTACTCTTGACTGGTTCCAAGAACACTTAAATCAAGGCTTTTATCCCTACTGCTTTGGCAAGAAGACAACACACAGGAAACACAAAGCAGATAGGATGAGAGGAAAGCAAAAGAAAAGGCAGGGAACCTGTGCCAGGTATGCTAATGATCTGTTTTCGGACCCAAATGGAGAGAACAACACAAAAACACATGGCTAACCATTTTTACTGCGTGTATCAGTGTTGCTCTGTTTTTTTCTCTTCCCTTCAATTGTGCAAGATTAAAGGGTGCAGGTCCACTTGGTAGCTTCTGTGTTGAAGAGTTTGAGGGCATTTCCTCATTGGCTGGTATATCAGTTCAATGTGAGGTCTAGGACCCCTGCTGCAAAGTGATGACACGCCATCCCAACCTGAAATGCAGCTCCATAGCTTCCCATAGGAAGCTGTGAGGGCTGAGTCGGCAGGCACGATCACATGGGATGAGGCAGCCAATAGGATCTGAGCTGCTCTCCCTGCCCTCGTAGTCTCTTCTCACCATCCTGGCTGGACTGTCAGGAAGATTCCAATTTGGTTAATATTGTACAGCAAATGTTCTTCATCCCAAACTATGGTAAATTCACAGTAGTGATGGGATAGTGCATCACCACTACAATCTATCATTTGTGGTGTATGGTGCCCCCACTGCAACTGAGCATTCTTCTGCACAGTATTAAAGGGTCTGGGCACACCCTCGAACCCATCTGGGCCTCCTGTTCCACATGCTGGAGTAGATCAGAAGTTGCATCCCCTGCCAGGTTGTTCCATCTGCACTGGACAGAGTTTAGCTTGGTCTTAGCATCCAAAATGGTCAGCAATCCAGAGGCCTTTGGAATACACATTTCCCTGTACCAGATTAGCAGGGAGACCATTTCAGCATAACACCAAAACTGCATGACCAAAATGGGTCCATCTAAAGCTCTGAAGTAAAAAGAAGAAGAAGAAGAAGAAGAAGAAGAAGAAGAAGAAGAAGAAGAAGAAGAAGAAGAAGAAGAAGAAGAAGAAGAAGAAGAAGAAGAAGAGTTGGCTTTTCTACCCCACTTTTCTCACCCATTTAAGGGGACTCAAAGCAGCTGACAAAGCTTCTGTTCTTCTCCCCACAACAGAACACCCTGTGAGGTAGGTGGGGCTGTGAGAGCTCAGAGAGAGCTGTGACTAGCCCAAGGTCACCCAGCTGGCTTCATGGGGGAGGGCAGAATCGAACCCAGTATTCCCAGGTAAGAGTCCAGCTCCCTAACCACTAGACCAAACTGGCTCAAAAGGGTTCATTCCTGACCATTTGAGCCTCCACAGCAGGCTCTGAATGTTGTGAGAGCTTCAGAGCGAGGCTGAATGGCATGTGACCTCTTCTGAAAAGGGATGGGTGAAAAATATTTGTCATCTCCACAATTCGTATGAATTTTGAAGCTTTGAATGTTCACATTCAAATCAAATGCTAGTTAGATTGAAAGACTGACATTTGCATGCGAAGCAAAGGTGTGTGTGTTCATTCAAAGCTTCATTAGATTTGCAAAGGTGAGGTAGCAAAGCAGCTGCTCAGTCACTCTTGAAGTGGATTTAGAGCTGTCTTGGAACAGATTCTGAATAGATTCAGAGGGAAAACATTGGTATCTTGAAATACGAATGGAAAATTTCTACGAACAGATTTGAATGTATTCAATTCGAAATGAATGTGTATACATTAGAATTTTAAACATTTGAATCGATTTGGATTTTCAGATATTCGATTCTAATTGAATCGAATCCCAAAAATGGCATTTGTGCAGATCCCTACTTTATATGCCAGATATAGAACCTTGCACCTGATCCAGTGCAGTTCCTGAAGCACAGATGTGTTGTGTGCACTACACTCAGCCATCTGACTGCAGTATTTTGCACTAGTTGCATTTCTGGAGCAGATACAAGTCTCTTTTCTACACTGGGCCTTATTCTAGATTATATCCCAGAATAGGAACCTGTCATCCACAAGTTGCTGCAGACTATGGGAGACCCCAACTAGCGCCTGCCACAGCCTGCACTAGAATGTGGAAGACAGGTCCCTATTCCAGGATGTAATAGCAGAATGGGGCAAGACTAGTCATTTTAATACATTTTAATATATCTGATATACTGGCCAAAGCAGGCAATAGGTACTACTGGGTACAAAACCCATCTAAGAATTCTACCCTATCAAAAACAGTCAAAATCCCCAAATCTTGGATTTTTCTGCTTCCTACCTATAAGGATTCAACCTCAAGTTATTGGCCTTCATCCAGTGATGTATCCAGGCACTGTATCCAAGCACTAGTTCCAGACATTCATAGCTTCCAGGTAGCTTCAGGGTTAGACCTAAGGGCTGGACCAGCCTTCAGAGTTGGCGATCATGGCTGGGCCAGCACAGCTATCCATTGCGCAGATGGCCTCTAGCCCATGCTAGCGTGCTACAGAATAGACTCTGCTATGCAAAAGTGGCAATACATTTAGTTCAATCCTCATTCTAATATCTACATTATATCCTCATGGGCTTTCACATATTATTCAGAATCTAGTACTGTACTGTATACTTTATCGGTGCTTTAAGTGAGCAAAACTTTAATCCCTCACTGAGGAGAGCATTTTTGCTTGTAATCTGCATATCGCGTACTTTTGCCTCCCAAGATATAAAAGTCTTAGAGATGATTGCATGTTTTTGCCATACTGTCAGTAAAATGTGACTGCAGTGGTAAATCAGTACAGTTCCCTTAGGTTCTGTCAGCTGGGTTAGAAGATAGAGTTGTGGAGAAAATTCCTCCATTGATTTAAGCAGATGGACCCAGTGCACTGTATAGACATGCTGAGAACACAGCGTCAGCTTTGCAAATCTTTGAGGCTGCTGATCAAAGATTTACATGCCATCATGCAAGTTACTCAAGAACCCTAAACCTGTCCAGAATTAAGACGTGGATGTTATCAACTTTAATTGTTTAGCTCTATGTTTTATTGTTCAGTTGCCACACATTAGATTGTTAGTCGGACGGTAGCATGGATTCACCAACTTCGCTTACCTTTTTAAATAAAATAAGTTTATTGAACTTGAATAACATTGCAATATAGAAAACCCTCTGTGATGCCCACACTAAATTTTAGTGCTGGGAGAAGTAATTTTAAAAAGTCTAGTGAAGGTGCATTCACTGTGGAATGAGCAACAAAGTTTA
>MTQE01000390.1:8259277-8298826 GCA_014337955.1 Aspidoscelis marmoratus
AAGCATAGGTCCAGACCTTCTACGCCAGGAATAAGGCTAGAAGGGGTAGAAGGAAAAGGAGTGCTAAGTCAAAGAACTAATTTGTGTGCCTATGAATTGAAATACTTGTATTCTTCTTCAGAACACTTAACTTGTTTCCAGTTGTAAAGAATAAAGCTGTTTATTTTGTTCCTTTGAAGAGTCTTTGCCAGCTTCTCTATATTCTAACCCAGAAGGGTGGTTACAGTTACAGAGTCCTCTCTCAATAAGCCAGGGAAGCTGAGGCTAAAGGAAATAAGCAGCCAGGAGGCTGGAGACAAGAGTTTTGAGGGGCAGGCAAGTGGGGGAACGAATTAAACATTGCTGGTGTTCGCTTGAGGGCGCAAGACTTGAGCAACCCATAAAACACGCTACCAGAAATATACAACACGCTACCAAGGTTTTAAAATGATAAAAGCTCCTTACAGAGATAAAAGACAGGGGTGAAGAGTGTAAGACAGCTTGCGCTGGGGGATGGGCGGTGCCACACCCTCACAGCAAGCAGATAATTAAAGTACAACCATAAAACCAGCACAAAACAAACAAACACCTTAAACTGAGTCAGGACTAGGGGTGTGTGAGAATACAATTTTCGACATTTGATTCATAACAAAATGAATATTCAAATATCTGAATTTGTACGAATAAAGAAAAACACATGTCTGGACATTTGAACCAATACAAATACATTCTTATCTATTTGTTCAAATATTTGACGTGTATCCAATGATACAAATCTCGTATGCATCTGTACGCTTCCAATGGGCATCCCATGTGCATCCCATACGTATCCATATGGTTGCGTACGGATATGCACAAGTTGTTTACGTATCTGTATGCAATGCATACATATCTGTACACATACAAATATCTAAATTATTTGTATGAATAACTTGAAATATTTGCATTCATACAAATACTAAAGTACAAATCTCTGGACATCTGATTTGTATATGAATGTCTGAATTCATACGAATAACAAATATTTTGAATATTTGTGCACATCCCTAGTCAGGACTAGGTGTAAATTGAGAATGTGATGGCAAAGAAGCAAATGACAGGTGAGGAACCAGGCTAAGTGATGTTTGCTGAGAAAGGAAGAAATAAATGAAGAATTTGGCTGTTGGAGGGGCCACACTTAGCAGCCTCAATAAGTGGAAACCGACTGTCAACAAATAGATCATGTTTTTCCAAAGCTTTGTATTTTGTACTTTTGGAGACTAATGCAGTCATTGTGTTGTAGGTCCAAACTCACAGATTTCCAACAGAGGGCAATTTCTCCTTTGGCAACAGTCAATAACACTTTAAGCAAGGCTTTCTATAATAATGTTTTATGCTCATTCTTAAAAAGAAATGTGAAAACAAGAGCAGGAGTCAAAGCTAAAATACATAGTGTTCTCTGAGCAAAGCTCCAGAAATCTCATACTAGAGGTCAGACCCATTACATGTGGAGGTAGGTCCTCATTTCTCCACATTCCATGTCAACATCTGGAGGAAAATTATTTAGTGATGTGATGTTGAGAGAGAGGAGTATAGTACTAATGATATAAGATTTTGAGAATCAATCGTCTATCTTTTTGAGATCCTAAGGATTTGAAAGAAGAAGACGGGTTTTTAGCCCACTCTTGCTCAGACAAAGAAATTTTGACAATCTATCTCTCATATTGATTTGATCTCAAACATGGAAGTGAGATGTGTATTCAGCAGAAGTGAGTAGAGAATAGAAGAAAGTGTTTGGTAGGGAGGCTGGGTGTTCTAAAAATACTTCAAAGGGTATTAAGGTCTCTGGCCTCCAATCTCTTGTTTTTAACATTTAGAAAATAATTATGTATACCTATGGGCTCAGGCTATTGTCTAGAGGGGTTTCCCAGCAGGGTTAAAATGTCTTCAAGAATCTTTGTGTAAAAATCTCTTACAGTTCTGAACCAAGCCTCTTGTAATTTTACCTACAAATGAAAGAAGATGGAGCAAGGGAGATTAGGTAGTGTACTTGATTCAGTAGTCAAGGTGGAGGGAGCTCCCAGTCAAGGTGGGGGGAGCTCCATACCTCATGGAGCCATTTCTTAACCAGAAACAGTTCTGTGCCTCCTGGAGCATCCCCCAAGCAGTATAAGCACCGTGTACCACATTTATACTTCTAGCAGAGCTGGTAAGGCTCTGGACACTCCATCCACATGTCTTCTGGTTGGAAGACATGCAGGAGCAGCACTTGACTGGTGGCACAGGTGTGCTTGCCCAGGCAACAGTCTCCCCATCCAGGTAGAACTCTGAGATGGACACCATCTGGGCAGCCGTTCACATTCAAGTAAGGATTTAAATGCTCTAGCCATTGACCAAGTGAAGACGGCTATAACATTCTAGCGCTATGCCTTCTAGCGAACAGAGGCATGGTATGAATTTCTCCAGAGGGGGGAGAAGGGGGTGAAGAAAATGTTTTCTTCCAGGACTTCCAGGTAAGTAGGGTGCAGCAAAGAAAACTGTTAGGAACATTAGTAGCATGAAGAGAGAATTTAGTAGAGAGAGAAAAGATGTTTAAGCTGTGGGAAGTCTCTCAATTCAATAGAAGCCCAGCAGGGAGGAGAAGTATAGAGAGAAGATTATGAAGCTGACAGGAGTCAACAAGAAAAAAGGGGGGTTCCCAAGCACCTCTAAGGTAATAAATTTAGACATTAAAGGCCACTTCCAGCAAAACTATAGCTATCTATTTTCCAGGACCAGGTAGCCCAGAGTTTTAGAGGTAAAAAATAGGAAAGGTGCAAAACAAGTAAAGTCCTCAGGGTACTGCCCTGTTAGGGAGGGAGAGAGGGAGGGAGGGAAGGAGGGAGGGAGGGAGTGGCAGAGAGATAGAGTTATTTTTTTAAAAAATATGTTCTAATGTGTGATGTTTTATTCTTATTGTAACCTGCCCTGGGACCATTTGGTGAAGGGCTGGATATAAATAAAATAGATAGATAGATAGATAGATAGATAGATAGATAGATAGATAGATAGATAGATAGATAGATAGATAGATAGATAGATAGATAGATAGATAGATAGATAGATAGATAGATAGATAGATAGATGATAGATAGATGATACATGCATTCATGCATACATACCTGCATACATACTGTACATACATACATACTGTACATACATACATACATTCTGTACATACATACATACAAGCTGTACATGCATGCATGCATGCATACATACATACTTACTTACTTACTTACTTACTTACTTACTTACTTACTTACTTACTTACTTACTTACTTACTTACTTACTTACTTACTTACTTACTTACTTACTTACTTACTTACTTACTTACTTACTTACTTACTTAAATACATAGCGGACTGTGAGCCAGTTTGGTCTAATGGTTAGGGAGCTGGACTCTTTTCTGGGAATACTGGGTTCGATTCCGCCTTCCCTTATGAAGCCAGCTGGGTGACCTTGGGCAAGTCACAGCTCTCTTCTGCCCCACCTACCTCTCAAGGTGTTCAGTTGTGTGTGGGGGAAATAGGAAAAGCTTTGTCAGCCTCTTTGAGTCCCCTTAAATGGGTGAGAAAAGCAGGTAGAAAATCCAACTCTTCTTCCCTTTAACCACAGTGATACATGCTCCTAATGAAAGAGGGTTCTTTTTCTTCAGTAAAATAGCTGCCTGGTAGCCTTAACCCAAAAGTGGTGTATAGTTGAAGGGCATGATTAAGATTTTGGGGGATAGGGAGTCATATCTCAAGGCTTTTTATTTTCTTATGAGCTATCCTAAGCCCAAAGGTATGTTTAATATATTGCTGCTGAGAGGGAGGAACATTAAAGTACAAGATTTCAGACTTATCATAATTAACTGACAGTCCAGAGCAGGATGTGCAGAAATATTTGTAACATTCAAAATTGGGCCGTTTGAATTTGAATAGAACGTTGGCACATTCGAAGACTGACATTTGAATCCAAATTGAAACCCAATAGGAATGCATTTGGTACAGATCTGCCACGTACCTTCCACACTGACGA
This sequence comes from Aspidoscelis marmoratus, assembly GCA_014337955.1. Lineage (NCBI taxonomy): Eukaryota > Metazoa > Chordata > Lepidosauria > Squamata > Teiidae > Aspidoscelis > Aspidoscelis marmoratus. Next base: position 8,263,299 of record MTQE01000390.1, read on the forward strand.
CCCCATGAGGATCTCATTCAGAACACATCCACAGGAGCACCTTTGAATTCCAAATGTAATGGGGTCTTGGGCCCTTAAATCTGGATTAGTGGTAGACCCCTTCAATCACGTCTTCAATCCAGTTTTCCGCCATGAAGACTGGATCACAGGGTGCACCTTTGCATGCATGTTGGGCCAGTGGGGTCTTGGGGTGGACCTAGAGGCCACCAGTTGCAGCAGGATGGCTCTGGCTGAGCCTCTCAACACACACACTACGTAGGCCTGCACATCCTTCCTAGCATTTTACAAAGCTGAGCACAAGCTACATAGTGGTTACAAAGGCAGCTATGAAGCTGTGTCTCTTCGCCATGCCCATTGTAACCAGGCGTGACCCCTGATTGACAGCTACATGGGCCAATTGTGCCATGCCACTGCTGGACCTGCCTGCTCAGGCCTAATCAGAGCCTCAGGATGGGTGCTAGGGGATCAGCATGTCAGCTCTGTTTAGGACCCATTGCCATTGGGAGCTAAATGCCTCATGCTGACATATGGGATTCTCACTATGATACAGAACTACTTGGACAGGATTCCCCAAGTACCTAATCCCAAAGATCTGCATCTCCTTAATCCAGATTAAGTGAGGTAAGTGTGGATATGGCCATAGAAGTTCATAGAAACCATCATTGGTGTTCATTTTGTTCTTTTCCTAAAACAATTCTAGTTAAGCCACTGAGGGAAATAAACAAAAGAAGGCATCTTACCATATCATGGAAAGCAATGAAACTTGCTGGCTGTAGAAATGGAATCAGTTTAGAAGGCTTTAAAAAAAGGTTTGGACCATTTTATTGGTAACACTCCTGTCCCTATTAGAAGATGGATGATTCTCAACATATAATATCTCCAAAATCAATACCAATAATTAAAGATGGGGAAGAAATGTATTTGTACTAATTAGTGGTGCAAAGCTGGAGAGGGGGTTTTCTTACTGAAATATGAAGCAAAAACACTATAAATCACACTTTTCAGAATTTTGCAAAACATGTCCTTGAAAATGTTTGTTTATAGAGCAGCATGTTTTAAAAGAAGGGCATATTAGTGGAAATAATACACAAAAAATATTATATAGTCCACAGTCCTGGGACCCTTTCACACCTTCATGAGGTACGATGGATAATGAAGTTCTGGAATAGATCGGGGTCCTGCAGCATTCCAAACTTAGCTGGGGCTTCTCTTTTTCCCATGTTAAAATCACAGCTAGGGATTCTTTCTTCATTTCAATTTTGATAGGCTGGGAAGAAAGATTACTCTGTACTCAGAATCGAGGTGAGGAGTTCCCAGCTTCAAAAAGGAAGCTGGAGGGGTTCCATGAACCATTCCCTTCAAGAGGACCAGTAAGTCTCCTCAAACAACCACCTCCAAGAACTATTTGAAGAACTATTAAAGCTCTTCATGGAGCCTTTGGGCCTTTTTCCACTGGGGCTTAGAACGCTTCTAAGACCTCATTAGGAACCCAATTAGTACCTGATTGGTACCAATCAGGAAGACCCTGTCCTCACCTGGGCCCTCTGAAAGGCCCTGTCTCCACCAGGGCAGAAAAATCCAGACTTTATGAGTCATGCAGGGCCTTAAATCTGGATTTTGTGTGGACCTGATTAAAGGTGTCCACAATGGGGTCTTCAGGCATCTTCAAGGTCCAGAGCTCCAGGAAGACCGCATCTCAAAGATTTGGATCTTAACCTTGAAGATCTATATCATTGATTGTGCATGAAAAGGGGGGGCTTGGCCCTGTGTTACTTAAGAGCTACCTGGCCTCAACCCCTAGAGGCCCAGGTGCGGCTACTTCATTCCAGGAGCAGCCCTTTAATTTCTTCATTGATAGAACAGAATGCATATTAGAAAGAGAACTAGGAAAGGAAAATGTTTCTCAGGGAGATTGCTACTCTTTTCAGAGGCAGGTGATTTATGAATTTCAAGGAACTAGTCAATCACTGCTCCCAAGACTGCCAATTCTGGTCCCAGGAGATTTTTCAGGGAATACAGTTCATTGAGATTTATGCAATTTTTGTATGCAAGAAAGATATACAGCCTTCAGTGAAAGCTGAGTTTTTGTTTTTACCGTTTTCCCCTCCTTAAAGGGATGCTGCATAAAGAGAGTTTAATGTCTTTAAAATTTTTGCCTAGGTTTTGTAATGCATAGTTTACTTGTTCCGAGAATTAATGGTGTGTCTGAACTTAAGTTTTCCTTGATGAATATCAGTTGAATATTAAAATGAGGGCTGCCAAGATCCCTAAGCAACCAGAGTGAATGGGTTTCACAAGACTTATGATTTTCAGATTTCATAGTGAAGACTTCTACTCCTAATACAGAAATTGCCTACAGTGTTCGGGAAAGTCCTCATCTGATAAGGACAATCAAACATACAGGTTTCCAAGTGGTCCTGCTTGATAATATATCTGGGCCAAGACCAGCATCTTCATTGCATACCAAGGTGCACATATGGGAGCAGCCAAAGAAATTCTCATTTAGGTAACATTTTGTGTAGGGATATGTGCAGATAGTCATAGGGATTCAAAATCCAATCAAATTTGCCAAATTTTGACATTTGAACCCAAATCAAATGTCCCAAAATTTGAATGTAAACATTTGAATTGAATTTTGTACTTTGCATCTGGTTGTTCTAATTATCCGGACATTCGTATATGTACGGGTTCATAAACAATGTACTGTATAGTTGTAGATCTGCATGTTTCCTGCATCCGTACACATTTGTACAGATCTGTACAGGATGAAAACGGGTTGCATATGGGATAACTACGGGATACATACAGATATGTACGGATGCGTACGGAAGTGTACGGATGTGGGGAAGATGTGTAGATGCACATATGAATGTTGTCAGAATTTGTATGTACAGATTTGAATAAAAAATGGAGGCTCTCGGCCAACTCCAAGAGCTGAGCCAGGAATTTGAATACTCATAACTTAGGATGGATTGTCTACTTCAGACTGGAATATCTTGCTTTGTTTTGGGATTGTGGGGAGGGAAGCAGAAACAGCCTTAGTTGAGAGCTATATACACTTGTCCTACTTAGCTAGTTGATGTCTGCTTCCTTTTCAGTCTTTCCAGATTTGAAGGAGTTAGACTTATCAGTGAGGGACAGACTAGGTATTTATACTTAGCCCTGTTTATAGTATGCAATTTGAGTCTGAGTTTGCTGGTAATGAAATGAGATTGCCTGCATCCCGCACCGTGATTTTAATTAAAGTTTTATGGCAGGCAATGGAAGAAGAAGAAAAGAAGAAGAAGAAAAAGAACCATTGCCCATTTGCAGAGCAAAGGCATTGCAGACAGCCCAGTCAAAATCATTTAGCCTCATCTGTCCATTTGCACAGAGGAAATAAAAAATGACAGTCTGTGTACAAATAAAATACAAAGCTTTTTCATTATAGGAACAAATCATATGCTTTGTGAATCTAAATATCATAGGAACATCTGCATCTCTTTAATATTGGTAGTTCATAAGTAACATTATGACCAAGCTGCCCAAAGAATGCCTTAAGATGCAGCATTAAGCGACTGCTTTGTAGGAATGTGTGTAACATTCAAAATTTGGCTGAATTTGGCTGAATTTGAACATTCAAACTCGAATCAAATGTTATGATATTTGTATGCTAATATTTGAATGAATACAAATGTTCCCAGACATTCATATTAATAGTTCAGACATTCATTAAGCTGGGGAAACATGTCAGATACTTAACTCTTCGTATCAGATACGTGTCTGCTCATATCAGATACGTATCAAATTTTCCTACAAATACATATGAATAGATTTGTATCAAATAGAATTTTACCATGCCCCTACTCCTTGGACACTAAAGGAGAAGGAGAAGGGAATCCGTAAGTGAAACAAGACTAGTTCCCCTTCCAGAGATACATCACACTAAAGGTATTTGTACAAATATGAATGTCATTCTATGAATGTCATAACATTTGACTCATATATGAATGTCCAAATTCATATAAATTCATACTGATATTGAATGTTACAAATATTTGTACACATTCCTAGTGCAGACTATTGCAGAACTTAAGCCGGCCCGGCCATAGTCTGCCAGCAAGGTCTTATTCTGGGATATAATTCAGAATACAGCCCAATGCAGAAAGGCCTTTGGAACTTCAACTCTAGAAGGTCTCGAGAGAGAAAACAATAACAATGCTGAAATCATTTTAAATACAGCTTCCTCTACAGCCGCTTTGGGTCTTGGGAGAAGGGTGGGATATAAAATAAATAAATAAATTTTAATTTGTATTTGTATTTTAATATTTAGTTTATGCTCTTAAATGTGCTGGATTTTTAAGTCTTTGTATGGATATAATTGTTTTAATCTGTTGTTTTAAAACTAAGGCCTAGGGTATAGGGCGGGATATAAATAAATAAATAAATAATCTCTTGTCCTTTTGCTTAGCTAGAATTAAAATTAAATCTAAAAACACGTTCATTCTTTGGCCCTTAGCTGAACTAAAGTTTTTGCATTTTGGATGAATTTTGTGAAGGAGACTTTCAAACACTGGTTTTGTAGAACTGTGAATCATGGAAAATCATATGCTTTGTGAATCTAAATATCATAGGTACAGCTGCATCTCTTTAATATTGGTAGTTCATAAGTAACATTATGACCAAGCTGCCCAAAGAATGCCTTAAGATGCAGCATTAAGTGACTCCTTTGTAGGAATGTGTGTAACATTCAAAATTTGGCTGAATTTGGCTGAATTTGAACATTCAAACTTGAACATTCAAATGTTATGATACTCGTATGCTAATATTTGAATGAATACAAATGTTTTTGCATTTTGGAAGAATTTTGTGAAGGCGACTTTCAAGCACTGGTTTTGTACAACTGTGAATCATGGAAAAAGTTCAGGTTGCACAACTAGTGTTGTACAAAAGGTTTGCTCATAAGATGTCAACAGTACCTATAACCTGGGCTATTGTGAAAAGCCCAGGAGCAAAACTAATAAATATATCACGGCAGTCATGCTCAGATCCCACAAGTGTGCTGCACAAACATCTCTGGATTGAAAGCGCTAAAAATAAAACCAGTCTCACTTGATGAGATCCTCAGCATCCTATGAAAAATTCTATTTAATTTGTTTAATTAATGCTGTTTTCAGCCTCCTAGCCAACTCTCTTGGCTGTGCAAAGCTTTCCTATTTTTATTCAGGGTTTTAAAAATCTTTTCACATGCAGGGGCATGAATAATGTTGTTCATTCTATGCAGGCAAGTTGTCAAATATATGCATTCCCCCTTAAGAGTTCATTAACTAGTAAAATGAAGTATCTGCATACTTATCCCCGCAGAACAACTCCCAGGTTTCTACAGATGCATAAGCAGCCCTATGAGGCTGTTAGGTAAAGTTTCCCTTACTTTAAGAACTGCTGAATAATATTTATGGAGATTTGGAACTGCTAAGTTCTCATTGTACTATAAGGCATTGTTACATTCAGGCATGAAAGGGTGGAATTGGTTACACCCTGGTGGTTACACAAAGCTCATAGTTAAGATGCAGAGGAAACACTACCATCGGTCCAACTGTATTCACCATGTACATAGTTAATATGCAGCAGAAGATGATTCCATTGTAGGGGTGAGCACAAATGCATTTTTTGCATTCGAATTTGAGTTGATTCTAATATTTAATTTGATTCGAAATTCAAAAATCTGATTCAGATCCGTATTTTCAAAAATTCAATTCGAACTCGAAAATATGAATGTCAGGAACATTCGTATCTGATTTTCAAATTCGCACACATCCCATTTTTATCATGTTTGCATCCCGTATTATAGGAGCAAATAAGCACCTTCCTTTACCCTGGAGGCAGGTGACACATTGTTTCCATGTCCCCTGTACTCTCACATGCAGTAGCGTCAGAAGTCCGGGAACTTTCATCTCTCAGCTTTAATATTTCTATCTAGACCTATTTTAAAAGACAGGAAATGTTATTGTTGTTGTTTTCCTTATGGCTTTGAAAATAGATTTGAGAAGATTTCTGAGAAGAAATCAGCACATATGAGTTTCCATAGGAGGATATTGGAACATGCTCTCAGGCTGCATCCCCAAATAACTTCTTTGCCTCTCTACTTTCCCTCTATCATCCCTCTATTCCAGCGGACTTTAAAAGTGCTGATCAATCCCGGAATAAGTGTCTGCATGAGGCTCAGCAAAACGTGCATTTAAAATGCATGTACCGTCCTCACGGAAGCGTGTTTTCTTTGCCTGCATTTTTTCTTCCTGCCCCCTCTCTTGTTGATAGGGTGCCGGCAGGAATGGGGAGGGACTGCGCTCTGTGTAGCCACAACCAGAAAGAAACCCCAACAAGTCCAAAGGAATAATAGCCATCGGTTCTCTGTTTGTCTCCCAGATCTCCGCCCCCTGAAATGGCTTTCCGTGCCAGCAAAGGCAGCCGCTGCAGCCATCGACCACGCGATCGTTTGCTCATTCACTCTCAACACTTTTCCTCTGATCACTGTCAAAATCCACCCTGTACAGCAGCGGTGACTGTAGCAATCCACCCACTTCACACCTGATAACAATGTTGCAATTTTCCGCAATTCTGGCTCTTTGAAAGTTCTGACCTTTAGAAAGGGAAAGGAAGGGAAGCTGCTGCAGTTCTGGGAGATGTCTGAATGTTTTATGGCTTTGTGTGCAGGTGGCAATCCCCGCCCCTTTTGCCATGGAGCATCCCCATGGTAAATGCTGCCAGGAAAACCTGCAGCTTCCAAAAAGTGTGCTGGTAGTCTTCTTTAAAGGGCACTTTTTTCCCCGTGGATTTTCCTCCTTTTGTGCCACTAGAAGCTCGGAGAAAAGCTGGGCATGGGGGTGCTCAGAGGCAAAAGAAGCTTTTTAGCAGGCTTTTTATTGCTTGGGGAAACAGCCTCAGAGTTTGTTGTTGTTGTTTCATCCACACTGCACACAGAAACCCTCTAGAGTTGACCTGATGAGTGTGGAATTGTCTAACCCCTGTGCTCTTCAGGATCCTTCGTGATGCTGAAAATGTACCATGCATATCCTTTCAGGAGTTCTTCTCCCACCTTCTATCAATTCAATATTTATAAAGGTGCAATTAGACACATTTTAAAGCACACTTAAAGAGGCATCCTCCGGGTAAATTTGAGCCTGCAATGAGATACATTTCCCCCCTGCATTTGTCTTATCCTGCCTTGAAGTCTGAGAAAACTTGTCTCTTTAACTTTGAGCATTCCATAGCTCTGAAGGCATCTCTTTCTTTAAGCTGGATTAAGCAGAAAACTTTATAAGCAAAGATGTGGGGGCTTCACTAAGTGATCAAACAGTGGTGAAAGCCCACAGTTAGGGTAGGTGTTACCTGACTTGGGAGCAAATATCAGATAGGGTGTTTCCGCACTAGCTGCGGAAACCCCATTAAGAACACATACAGGACACATTAAAGACACATAGAAGACTTACCTTCCACACTGGAGGCCGTATCCAGGACTCTTTGAGACGGCCGCTTTCACACCCTGGCATGCGAGACCCATTCTTAATGGGGTCTCGCAGCCAAAAGATACGGCCTCCATGAAGACCTGGAAAACCAGGTCTTCAATCCGTCCCCTCACCTCGATCTGTTCAGAAGCAGGACCCTTCTGCACATGGAGAGGCAAGGGGCCAGATGTGACAGTGGCTGCTATCTTAGGAAGAGCAGAGGCAAGCTAGTCTGCCTTTGAAGCTCCTCCCCCATGCACCGCATGTCAGCAGAAATGCATGGTGACTGGCAGCTGCATGCTCCAGTCCCATGGCTCCAGGGGTGGCAGCAGTGGCACGGGAGGCCAGCTGACTCTCGGAATAGGTGCTGCAGCCTCTGCACAGCACCCAGAGGATCTGGCCCTCAGGGTTTGTCCTCTGCTCATGTGTGTGGACACGCGAGGCCTCGTCAGATCCGTCCCTATTTTGGATGAATGCTCAGGAGGACAGATCACCGAATCATATATTTGGACAACTGTGTGTGTTTGGGGATGGGACACTTTTTCTTTCAAGAGATGAATGAAGAAAATTCCTGTTTGATCATACCCTAAATATCCCTGGGTTTTGGATAATGCCATGTGTGTGTGTGCCAGTCATGTGTGTCTGTGTGTTCTTCATTGTACCTTCAGGCTTTTCTGCACTGGCTCTAAAAAACAATTTAGAGCCAGATTAAGGAAAGATTAAGACTTGGCTTCCGCATTGGGAACCCAATTAGGGACCCTTCTCTGCCAATGAGAAGCCACGCCACATACACGGGCACAGCATGCCGGGCTTCCTGCAGCCAGAATTGGCCCGGCAGCAAGCAGGCATGCTGTGATTGCACATGCGCAACCAGAGGTGGCTAGTGGGTAGTGGGGTATGGGTCCCCCTCACCCAAGAAGCCACGATCTTGGCTTCTGGGGTGAGGGGGGCAGGGAAAAGAGGCCCCCAGGGTGGTGATCCCTGGCTCCAGAGGAGCCAATTGGGGAGGCCGGGGAAAGGGTATTGGGAGGACGGATTGGAATGGGTGCTGGTGCATCCGCACAGCACCCACTCCAATCCATTTCCCCAATCTGGCCTTGCTGCTGCCACCCCATACATGTGTGGACACGCAGGGTTTCCAAGGATCTGTCCCTGTTTGGGACAGATCCTTGGAAAGAACAGTTTGCCAGAAAATGGATCTTTTAGATCCGTTTTTCAGTGGCCAGTGTGGAAAGGCCCTTCATGATTCTTTTAAGCACTGGAATGGCCAAAACAGTTTTGATTTCAATCCAAGTCAGCTCTCTGTTTCAATGTCAGCAGTTAAATATGAATCACTGTTACGGATAGGAGGGAATCAATTATCTCAGTGGAATAGAACTTGAATAGTTGAATTTATTCCCTTCAAGTGAAAATTCTTTCAAACTTCTCTTACCTGTAGATGCTATTGAGGAGTGTAAAAAAGGACGTTCTTGGTTTAAGATACCACTTGCAGGTATAAATGGCCATTAGTTTCTGCTTCTAAAACTTGGTAGTTCATTTTTAATTTACTTTTTAAGGAATCAGACAATGTGAAATGTAAGCTATTAACTAGAGCTCCTTCCTCTTTTAAACTTTTGGTCTTCTTCCTTCAATAAGACCAAGGGGAAATTCTATAGAAATGTTAATTTAATTTTCTTTTAACGGTTTTACAAAGAACTGTTCAAAGTGACATGAAGTAGAACATGTACCCAACGAGTAAGGAATGAGACTAGTAGGTGTAAGAATGTTGATAAGTTGAAAAGTAATTTGCCTCTATTGTTCAAGTGGGTCTTTTGAGACATGGAGGACTATTCAAGAATGTCATTACTTAGCCAAAGTAGGTGTGAGGAGAGAAGAAGGTGGATAAAATGATGATTTAATGTGTATCAGATACTGATATTTTGACCTATTTGCATGTGTGAGTCATTACACAAATATGCATTTGTATAACAAAATATCTATTGAACAATTGTTTTCAGACAATAAGTCTGTTCAGATGTTTTTATCCAAGTACTGAGAGGAAAATTGGAGGAGGGAGAGAATCATGTCATTAGCCATGCACTAATAGTGAATCACAGAAACAGAAGGAATCCTTTAGACATTGGGTTCAAGAGCCAGTTTGGTCTTCTGATTAGAGTCTTACCCAGTTTGATTCTGCACTCTTGCACAAAGCCCATCTGGGTGACCTTGGGCTACTCATAGTAATCTTTTCTGAGCTCTCACAGCCCCACCCACCTCACAGGATGTCCAATGTGGGGAGAAGAAGGATTAGTCAACTGCTTTGAGTCTCCTTAAAGAGTGAGAAAAGGGGTCATAAAAACCAACTCTTCTTCTTCTATTCCGTACTGTACATCTCCAATAGATAGTTGTGCAGTCTCTGCTGGGGTATGCCCTGTGAAGACAAGCAGTGTTCATCACACACTAAAAAAATGTGTTAGGGGAATGCATAGTTATTGCAGAAACAGGGTGGGATTTACACAATGGTGCCATGTTGAGTGCTCAAAGAGTGCAAGATCCACCAGCTTAACATGATCCTCTTTTCTGGGACACAGACATTACCATTTCCTATGTTTTCAAAATTATCCCTATGCAGAGGGCCTCCTGAAGCCGTGTGCAGGCCTGGCCAATAGGGAGGCACGCTGTGTGCATGCGCAAAGCACACCGGGCCCCCAACAGGTAGAATCGGCCAGGCTGCATTCAGGTACGGAGGGGAATGCACATGCTCACCCCCCCCAGCCCAAGCAGCGGTGATCCATGACTTCTGGGGTGAGGGGGAGCCCCGAGATAGGAGGCCCTTGGATCGCCATGCTTGGCTCCATAGGAGCCAATTGGGTGGACCGAGGAGAGGGCCCACTTTAGTACCCTTGTCCTTGTGCGGACATATCCTAAATGGATGTGTCTTTACGGGACAAGTACCCATGAAGTACCCATTAAGACTACCTCCTAGGTAGGCTTCCCTTAATCCGGATATAAACATATATAGTGAAGGTGCCTGATGCACCACAAGGAGGAGATTATTCCATAGCCTAGGGGCCATCACTGAGAAGGCCCTCTCCCAGGTGCCCACCCCTTTTACTACTGAAGGTGATGGTACAACTAGGACAGCCTCCTTTCCACAGTTTAAGGCACAGGCAGGTGGATATGGAAGAAGATGTCCCTTTAGATATTTGGGGCCCAAGTCATGTAGGGCCTTATAAGTTTTAATTGGGCTTAGTAGCAAATCAGCAGACAGTGCAATTTCTTTTAATGTTAGTATGATGTGCATCCAGATTGGTGTCCCAATCAGCAATCTAGCAGCTGTATTCTGGACCAGCCGCAGCTTCCAAACCATCTTCAAGGGCAGCCGCTGGTAGAGAACATGACAACAGTATAGTCTGGAGGTTACCAGAGTATGGATAACTGTGGCCAAGTCATCTCTGTCCAGAAAGGGCTTCAACTGACAAACCAGTTGTAGTTGGGAACAAGAACTTTGGGGCATGGCCTCTACCTGAGCCGCAAGCATCAGCGCAGAGTCCAAGAGCACCCCCAGATTCCACACCTGTCCCTTTTGGGGACAGTGTTTCTCATCCTTTTCTCAAAGTGTCAAATAGCCATGCTGCATGGTTTCAGCTTTTTATTACCAAAGAACATAACAAAGCAGTAAAATACTGATCGTGTAATAAAGAGAGAATATAAAACTGTTCTGGGGGTTGAAGTATTGCCAACAAGCAATTGAAGGAACTTTCTCACTATCATCGTATTTTTTTGCTTTAAATATCTGCTCTAAGAGTATAATGAATTACTAAAGTTGGCTTCAGCTGCACACAATATTCCACAAACGTTGTGACATTAGTATTTTCCTGCCCCACATTTCATAGACTGAGGGCCTGTTGCAGTTTGTAGGATGGTAAAATAATGTGATCCCATTGAAGTCAAGAGACGTTTTCGCACTAAAGTGAAGATGCCTCAGCCCAAAAGGGTTGCGTACAGTTCTCCATCTGCACTGGCAATCAAAATACGCATTCCAAACATGTCCTTTCCTTGCCTATGTACCAATGGGGAATTGTACTCAACCTGTTCAGTCTGAAGTCCCTCCTCCAGCCACCCTGGTTGGCTCTCTGCCAGTTAGAGGAGGGGAGGCCAGTTAGGTCCCTTCCCTGGGGTCCTGCCACCTGCAATGGCCAGGATCAGACCGATGCAAGTGGCAGAACCCCCACCCAGCACCCCCAAACCACCCCGGGGTCACACACGCATGTGAATGGTGCTTACCTTCCCCTGCCAGTCCGATTCTGTGTAGAATAGGCCGGGGATGTTCTGAGCATGCTCATGGGATGGCCCCTCATTGGCCAAGCACCCATGCCTGCTCGGAATGTGCCAACATTCCATTTGAATGCAAATGTCTGAATTCAGCCTAATTCCCATGAATTTCAAATGCTATTAATATTTGTCACATCCCTAAAATAGGGTTGTACATGAATATTCAAAAGCATTTGAAATCTGATCGAATCAACCAAATTTTGACACTCAAATTTGAATCAAATGTCCTTAAATTTGAATTTAAAGATTCAATTTGAATTTCAGATCTAATTCATTTGAATTATTTGGACATTCGTATGTGTATGTGTTTGCACATGTTGTGTACATGAAGATCTGCATCTTTCTTGCATCCGTACACATTTGTGCAGATGTGTACGGGATGAGAATGGATTACATAAGGGATTACTATGGGATGCATATGGATGTGTACAGATGTGTGCAGACCTGGGAAAGATCCACACAGGCATCTACGAATATTGTAGACATTCGTAAGTGCAAATTCAAATCAAAATTTCAAATAAATAGATTTGAATTTGCTTTATTTGAATTGAATTTGGTTAAATTCAAACTTTAAAATTCAAATCAAATAAATTTGTTTGTGTATTCAGTTTGAATCAATTTGAATCACAAAACTGCATTTGTGCACACCCCTACCCTAAAATGTTAAGATGCGTAGTTAACCTGCCATTTCTTTCTAGTATATATGTGATATAATTTGCCTCAGCTGATTCTTAGAAGCCCAGTCTCTTCCCACCTCTGAACAACATAATAAAACTGGCCATTCCTTCTTGTAAGCCATTACTTCCCCTCCCTTCATCTTGTGTTTTTGGTCAAAAGTTCAGCATCCCAAAGTGCATTTGTGCAATATGCCCCCCTCCAAAAAATCCATTTTAGGACTTTACTTTTTGCTTTTGTTTTAAAGCTTTCTGAACTGGAAAACAACTCATCCTTTTGCCGATGTGTTGTCTTCACTTTGTAGGCTGACCAAAGGGGATTTAAAGTTTAGGTGTAATAATAAAACTGAAGAAACCGTTCAAATTCCTAATTAAATAAATAAATAAATAATCTCATTATATTTTCAGTTTGGGAAATTAAAAGTAAATCCACTTGTAATATGCATAAGTTTCTTGTGAGTGTGCTTGGATTATGATTTGTCCTGCTATAAACTTATTCCAATGCCTTTTGGAGTCCAGATGGGTGCTCTATAAATATGATAATCTTGCATATGCCAAAGGGATTGCCCAGTACACACATAAAAATAGTTTATTATGATGATTATTTACTTCTCTATTTGTTCAGTTCATGCCAGGTTTGGTCTGACAGCTGAACCTGTCTGCTTTTTCAGAATTTGACTTAAATCTCTTCATTCACAAAAAAATAGGTTTTAGTCATTACATCCTAATGTCAAGAGGTGCAAAGCTTGGCTACGTCAGCTTTAATGAGGTATTAGTGCATTCTCTGGCACTAATGCAGTAAAAAGCAGTGTATGGAAATTAACCAGTTCCAGTTGATAAAGAAATTACCAAATATACTCCCTTCAGAGACTGCTGTATTTTGCACGAAATATTATTTTTCAGTTAGCTTAATGGTAAAGTGTTCTAAATGTACAAGGAAACAAAGAAATTATAACCATTCCTTTGCTGCTTTCCAAGTTCTCCCCTTTCCCTTCTTCCTTTCCTACCTTGTCTTTCCTTTTCTTATCTGAGGATGATAGAAATGTGTTCCAGTTCCCCAGATAGCACATAATACATGCCAGGTGTATACATCCACTCATCAAAACCTGGGACTCACCACTAGTGCCACCAGCAAATCTGCACTAGCAAGATAACTGGCAAGGGTAATTATTCTTTTTTCTTTTTCTTTCTTTCTTTCTTTGACAATGATGGAGCAGTGGCAGCAATCATCTTCCATCAGAATTTGGAGAGGGTTTTTACTCTGTGCTTACACCAAGGCAGGATGCATTGGAAACGGTTCTGTTAGGATCCAACAGTTTGTAATTTTCATCAGTTTTCTGGTCATGTTTTAGATTAGGGCTGACTTTTTGTGTGTGAGCATCAACATTTCCATATTATCCAACCTTTGCACACATTTGAATTCTGGATCCTTCCAAACTCTGTGATTGTCCAATCACTAGAACTGCAGCTGAAGGCCATTATACCCCGCCTTCCCTGGACCATGGCTTGCATTTATCTGCTTTATATGTGGATGTTTTCAACTTCACTCAAAATCCATCTCTGAATTCAAGCAACATTTGTCAAAGTCAGCCCACAGCTTCCTGTGATCAATATCGATCCAGAGTACAGTCATGTAACTGCAGAAAAGGACTCAGCTTGCTCAAGCTACTACTAGTGGAAGCAGTACATGGTCCACGGTTTGTATGACAGTTATGTGAAATATATGCAACAAGAAAACATGCATGAACAATGGCCACAATGATAATGTGTATCTCCAGAATAACAACATTCTCAGATCTCCAAAACTGGAGCCTATTTGCACTTGGCCTTTTTCTGGAGTATATCTCAGGATAGGGGTCTGTGGTCCACATGCTAATACAGACTCTGGCAGACCTCACTTTGGGCCTGCTGAAGCCTGCACTAGCATATGGACCGCAAGTCCCTATTCCAGGATATATTCCAGAATAAAGCCAAGTGCGAATAGGCCCCTGGTTATGCCTTCCAGAGCCAAAATGCTTTTCTCAAGCATACCTCAACAGTTCCATACTTTCTCACATTGCTCTATATTTCCAGCTTTAATTCAGCTAGTGGCATCCATCTAAGACTAATGGTTTCCAATAGGAAATTTCATTTCACTTTTGAAGAACGGCATTAAAAAGACAAGCCAGCAGAGTCATTTGCTGGTTTTGTGCTTATGGGTAACTACAGACTTCCACATGTAATTATTTGCACCAAGGTTGTGTGTGGTCAGCATAAAGACGTTATTTGCATCTTTGTGTGGCTCTTCAGGGAACCGAGCTATAGGCAGCTTTAAAGAACAGATGGGAAGGTCCACAAGACTGTGTTGTGATCACACCAGACAATATAACTGTTTTGTGATTATAATGATGAGCTCCCACTTGCTAGGGCAATAGTTCTTTGCCTAAGTGTTAGCTATGTGCTTCCATAATGTCTCTCTCATGATTTCAATTTAAGAAATAAATGAACTCTCACTTGCTGGCAAAATGGTCAGCTGAACGTTCATTCTAATGGATTGGAAAATGAACTTCAAAATGAGGATATGTATATAATAAATTAATATGAAATGAGCCGGGAGCCTTAAAAGAGGCATTGCATGTGAAAACATATCTAACAACTTCTAAAGTGAAAATCACCTCAGGTGCTTCTTCATTATGGTGATGTTAAGTTATGAGCTTTTTTGTACTTACCTGATTTGGACCACCCCAGGTCAACCTGGAGCCTGGCATTATCTACACTAGAATGGGAATAGCCTATTCTGGGATTTAATATGGAATAAGGCCCAGTACAAAAAGGGCCAGGGTCTCTTCTTCATAGCTGGCTTTCACACAGGGTGACACTTTCACAAACATTTCTGCAGTAATTATGCAGATGGTAGTTATTTATTAATACGTATTAGTGACGTGCACAAATGTTATTTTTGCACTTGAATTTGAGTAGAATTGAATGTTTAGAATCCGAATGCAACAAAACCCGATTTGAATCCAATACATTCAAATATATTCATTCAAATGTTAGATTTGAATTTGAAGATACAAATTTATTCTAAAATGGGTCCCCCTAGGTCTCAGGACCAGGAACCAAAGTTCTTACAAACTTTGGGATGTTGTGGGCCCCCACATAATATTCCAGGACATTGCAGGGCATCATGGAGCAACAAAGGGGTTCACAGGATGGCATGAAGCCTGTCTTGGAATGGGCCATCCAAGTGTGGATGACCTTGCTCTGGGGCAATTGGGCCACTCCAGCTGGAACTGCTCCAGATAGATTGGTTCCAGTTGAACCACCTTTTCCCCAAGCAAGTGTAAAAACATCCAAGATGAGAACATTCCATGGCCATTTCCCATGCTTTCCAAAATTGTCAGAGCCAGAAATGCTGAAGCTGAGAAACAGAAACTTCCTTGTTATGATTTTTCTGCGCTTGGGTGGAGAGCATGAAGCTCACAAGCTCTCCCACTATATGCCAGAGTGCTTGCTTGCAAGAACTTCAGCTCTGCTCCTTCTTCACCCAGGGATTAGTCACTGCTACGAATATGTATATCAGCCTAGAGCTTATGTTTATTTTATTTTTTATTATTATTATTTTTATATTCTATGGCAGCATTAGCATTAGCAACAACAGTTGAAATCTGAGAAACTGCATTCTCGGCACTAATGCAGCAGATGATCCATTGTGGCTGTATATCTGCCACATACAGTGAAATGTTCTGACAGTCACCATGGTGTTCTCAAGGTAATAGATACAGTAGAATTGAAAATTGTCATCTCTTTCCCTCTACGCCAAAGAAGAAGGAATTGTGTATTCATGTATACATGTATGTTTGCTGTGCTCTCACTTCTAACTTCATCCGACAAGCAACACTTTATTCTTTTTTAAGTTGCCATACAAGGTGAGTTAGGCTGAATCCCCAAAAGACTTATTAGCCGCTCTCGGATTCCTCTGCAGTCACTCTGTTATACAGTAGCTGACTTTAAAAGTCCCCTCCACTTCCAGAATAAGCGTCCCCCTGGCAGCCGCGATCTAAACGGACTTTCCGTCCCCGTGGTAGCAGTTTTCTCTTTCCAGGCATTTCCCCCCCCGCCCCCTCTCTTGTTAAAAGGAAACATAGCCAGATCTCTGTCTCTTGAAACTGCTCCCCCCCCCAGCAAAGCAGATGAGCACTCATTCTGTCAATTTCATTCACTTTCAGCAGTTACTTTCACTTTGTTCTCTGTTAGAAAAGGATTTTCTGCCCCGGTAAAGTCAGCGGCTGCAGGATCGGGAGCGCGATCCTTCGCTCATTTTCTTTTAAGGCTTTCACAGATCACTGATAACAATGTTGCCATTCTGAGCAATTCTGGCTCTTTTTACAAAGGAAAGGAAGTGAACCTGCTGCATTTCTCAGATGTGTGAATGCTTTTTGGCTGTGTGTGCAAGCAAGCAATCCCCGCCCCTTTTGCCACGGAGCGTCCTCAAGGCAGATATAGCGAGCAAAACCTGCGAATCGCCGAAAGAGCGCTGAAACTCTTCTTTAAAGTGCACGTATTTTATCGCGGGTGTCTCAGTTTGCTAAGCTCCCTAAGCGCCTTGTAAAGCCTGGAATGGGGACGCTCAGAGGCAAAAGGAGTGTCCTGGCACACTTTAAATTCCATGGGGACAGGGCTTTACTGAAGATTGTGTCTTAAGTTTTCTGACATAAAATGAGATTCCCATTCCACTTTCACGAACCTTAAACACCACCTTAAGATACACAACACTTTTTTTCCTTATTGCTGGAAATTATGGGCCTTTCCGCACATGCCGCCAAAAAACGGATCTAAAAGATCCATTTTCCGGAGGAACGTTTTAAAAAAGAAATCTGCCCCCAAAAGGGGCAGATTCTCAGAGGCCCCGCACAACTGCACATATGTGAGGCAGTGGCAGGGCCAGATTCGACCTGCAGAGTCCCTGCCCAGCTGTCAAAGATGTTCTCTGTTTGACAGCTGGGCCACCCACCGGCCTCCAAGATTGGCTCCATTGGAGCCACCACGCAGAGGCCGGCAGCTGGCCGACTAGCCCTTCTCTTGCCAGGGAAGCCGAGGCCTACCCGCCCCGCCCCCCTCGCTGCCCAGGGCGGCACTCTCGTGCTCGGGTGCTTACCTGGTCCCGGCACGGCAGCTTCTGGCACCGGCAGGGCTGGCATCGATTGTGCATGCACACACCCCGGTTGCCATTGGCCAGCTGCCATCATGAGGGTGGCTGGCCAATGGGAAGAGGCCAGCCACCCTTGTGTGGGCTGCTGGGAAGTGTGTGGATGTGGTGTCCTCAAAGGGACTCTAATTCCATTCCCTTTGTGGAAGCCACATCCTAATCCTTCCCCAAACAGGCTCTAAATCTGTTTTTAGAGCCTGTGCGGAAAGGCCCTATCTCAGCATAATCATAGCTGTGCATGTTGTCGGTGTGTTCTGAAAAGGTAACCAAGCTCCAAGGTTTTAGAAAGGTTCTTTTGACCAGTGATAATGAATGAAAAATAACTCAATACTATCTTCTGGAGTGAGATGCATATATTTTGGTAAGGACTGAAGAAATTTGTTGGAGAAATCAGCAACCAGACAATAGTTCAATTTCAGATAAGGACTTGGAGGAAGCTTTGTGATCCTTCAAGTCTTATGAAGAACTAATTTCCTAGCCTATCAAAAACAAAACAAAAAGCAAAAAGCAAAAACAACACTATTGATTAACCGAAGTGAATAATGCCCCAGAAAAAGATGGGTGTAGATTATGATTTATGCAGATACTTTAACAGAAACATAACACTAAAAGTGCTATTTCTATTACAAGTTTATTTGAATAGGAACCTTTTGAACCGCATAGCATATGCGTGCAACAATAAAAATGATGCAATTGTATTAATGATCCCCATTAATAAATATCAATGGAAAATGGCTGTGTTTGTTAGTAGCATCCAAATGGCACATTTATGGGCAAAGAATACAGCGAGTGGTTAGCATGGCATACACGATACAAATTGTTAGTTAGTAATGATGGTGGTCTTCAGCAATAACCAGAATTAACATGGAGAGATTCACAGTTAAAAGCCCTCAAGGGGAAAATGAATTCTTTTATAATACTATTTAAAGAAACAAATGAAATGTCATGTGTTGGGGTATTAAACAAATGAGCATATCTCTTTTCAAGCAACGTATATTTGCATGAAGGCAATTGCAAGTGTTATCTAGTTAATGAAATAGCTCCACATTTGAAAGGATTTATTATGTTTTTGGAGATGGGTGGAAACCACCGCTATTCAACGTAGAAGTTACAGGAATGTACTCATATTCTAGCTACTGGGAAGATAGGGTTCTGAACCCAGGGAGGGGTTAAGGCTGTGTTCAGGCATAAAAAAGTGAGACTTCAGAGAGACAGTGTGTGGCCCTCATGTTCCCAACTCTTATCTAATCCACATTTTCAAGTATGGAAGGTACATGAGGGGGGAGGGTCAGACTGGTGCATGAATTTAATATATCTTTTTATCTCCATATCACTTTGTCTGTCTGACTGACAATTTTTTTAAAAAATTAATTAATATGGGAGCAAAAATACATCTCTGGGCCTATTCGCACATAGGCCTCTGGTCTGTAACAGAGCTATCCTAATTGTATACCAAAGACCTAGGGATGTGCACAAATATTTGAAACATTTGAAATTTGACCAAATTCATTCAAATTCAGACATTCAAATTTGAATCAATGTCCATACATTCAAATTTAAACATTCGAACAAACATTCTGGTCACCACACCTCAAAAAGGATATTGTGGAACTAGAGAAGGTGCAGAGAAGGGCAACCAGAATGATTAAGGGTCTGGAACACCTCCCTTATGAAACCAGGCTGCAACGTCTAGGCCTCTTCAGTCTGGAGAGACGGCGTTTGAGAGGGGACCTGATTGAAGTATATAAAATTATGCACGGTATAGAAAGGGTGGATAGAGAAAATTTATTTTCTCTATCACACAACACTAGAACCAGGGGGCACTCTATGACGCTGATGGGTAGGAGAATAAGGTCTGACAGGGGGAAGTATTTCTTCACCCAGAGGGTCATCGGCTTATGGAAAGTGCTGCCGGAAGTGGTGGTGACAGCTACCAGTCTGGATGGCTTTAAGGTAGAGTTAGACAAATTTATGGATGACAGATGTATCAATCGCTACTAGAACGAATGCCTAGGTGCATCCTTCAGGCTGAGGTGGGGGGGAGGAACTGGGGCGCTTCTAAGGCCATCTGCTGGGACTCGAGAGCAGGAGAAGGTTTGTCCTTGTCTCTGCTTGAGATGCCCATGAGCATTTGGTGGGCCACTGTGTGCGACAGGATGCTGGACTAGATGGGCTGTGGCCTGATCCAGCAAGGCTTCTCTTATGTTCTTATGTTCTTATGTTCAAATCATTCATATGAATTATTCAGACATTCGCATATATACAGATTACACATTACATATATATCTGTACACATCTTATTTGTATCTGTACGGATTTGTACAGATACGTATGGGACAAAAATGGGATGCACATGGGATAAAAACGAGATGCATATGGATGTGTATGCATGTGTATGGACACCTATTCTGTTTGTACAGATGTTTGGTTTATATTTGAAGATACAAATGTTGACAACATTCATATCTTCAAATATGCATTGAATGTTTCTACAAATAAATACAAATATATTTTATTTGAATCAAATGTCAATAAATTCAAATTTTAAAAATTCAAATAAATTCAAGTCTTCAGATATTTTATTCACATCAAACTGCATGCCAAAAATTGCATTCATGCACAACGCTACGAAGGCCTAAGTGCAAATAGGACCTCTGTCACCATAGCTTCATATCCCTACCATATCTATATGCCCTTGCCATTGCTTGTGGATGGGCATTTGTTTGGGAAATCTGAGAAGGGGACGTTACGTGAACAACCCCCCTCCCCTCACTTAAGACTTCTGTTCAGTTAATGAAAGACACCCTGACCAGCACAGCTATCTAAATTATCCTCTCATATACAGGGATGTGATACATTGCTGTAGGAATAAAATTCTACCAGAATTACAGTCCTGCTTTTAAAGAGTAAAAACATAGCCTTGTGGGGGGAAAAAGACTATTCATGCTGGGCAGAGACTGTGAAATGCTTAGTGCTAGAAACAGATAGGAATGAAAACCCACTACAATTGGGATTCAAGTTCAGTCATGTCTGGGCCTGCTCTAGCTATCTGACTCTTTAGATGAGTGCCACATTCAGAAGAGTTTCAAGGAGACTTATTTCCCTTGAAGGGGGCAAAGAAGATTCATGCCACATGACTGCCAAGAATTATTAGAGTGTGTTCACATTTCATTAAAAAAGAAGAAAACCACCTGAGATTCCTGAGAGATGGCTGATAGATGACTCACCAGTGGGATTGTTCACATTCCACTCTGCCATTCCTCACTCACATGACAATTCTGTGCTGGAAGATGGGGAATAAAGATGGGTTAAGAACACAGCAACCACATGTCTAGGAGGAGAGGGGCAGTCTGATATGTGAACAATCCCACATTGAAGCATTCTCTGAGGTGCCTTAGAGATGCTTTTAGTTTGTTTGTATGTTTGTTATGTCTGATCACAGCCTTTCTTCTCCCTCCCCTGTGTCACAACTAGGGCTGCATCCTTCTTTCATTAACAGCCCGTGGATGGTGTGAGGCCAGTAACACCCCCTGTCACACTAGGACCATGTCTTCTTGGGGTTGGGTTGCTTGGGAATGCAGCCCAAAGCAGGTGGTAAACTCCATCTAAGGCTAAATACCAGCACACGACTGTTAGTCAACAAGTGCCGTAAAGGAAAATTGACACGAACTTTGCTGCACATTGGAACACACAGCCAATATCGAGCTGTTACACCTGACAGCCGATACTTTGCAGTGCCGTTGCTTTATAGTGATGGTGCACTACTGCAGATTTACTTAATGGTGATATAGCAGCACGCGTTGCTCGGCATTAAGTACATTTGAAGCTTCCTGACAGTCTGGACAGGACGGTGAGAAAATCCAATGAGAGCTGAGACTGCAGCTTAGCTCCCATTGGCTGTCCCATCCGACTTGAAGCATGCCTCACCCCATGTGACCACATGTGCCACACGGAAGTCTCACAGCCTCTGAGCAGGAAGCTATGGAGGCTGCTTTTAATGAAGATGGTGAGTTGTCAATTCGCAGCAGGTAAGATGCGGATTTTTATTTTAAATGTGGGTTTAATCTGCTAGTCTTAAATAGGGATGTGCACAAATATTTGTAACATTTCCATTTCCATTTCCATTTTTTTTTTATATACCGCCTTTCCAAAAATAAATTTCTGCCCACGGCGGTTTACAACAAATGGAAAAACAAAGATACAATCGGAATACAATCAAAGAAATTTGGCAAATAAATACAGTCAGTCAAATAAATACATAAGTCAAAAATATACTGCACGTTATCACAAATAATACATTATATAATAACAACAATAAAACCCCCAATAAACTTATAAAACAGGCAAGACAGCTGGCCACTAAGTCCCCCTCAACTTATCCATGGTGATGTTAGGGCTGGGCGCCGCCGAGTTCCCACAGCCCTCACAGGAGGCAAAATGATTGAAAACTGAGTCTCCCTCCTCTCATCCATGGCCAAGATAGTCCAATGGGAGCAGACCACTGTAGCCCGAGGCCAGTTTTACAGTCTGAGGGTGGGTGCAGCGGGTCCAATGCGCAGCAGTTCTTCTGTGCTGGCTGATTCTCCTTCTCCCCTCTCAAGCGCAGTTTTACAGTCTGAGGGTGGGTGCGGCGGGGCCAACGTGCAGCAGTTCTTCTGTGCTGGCTGGTCCATTTGTTATTGGTACAAATTTAGATGAATTTGGACATTTGTACATGAATCAGATGTTACGATATTCATACATTAACATTCGTATGAATAGTTTGTCCATTTGTTAAACTGGGGATTCAAATTGGATATGTATTGATACATATGCATTGGTATAGGATACATATTTGAAGCGTATCTGATACGTATGCATTGGTATATGATATGTATCTGATATGTATGTATTTGAATAGGATCTGTGTGCAGGATCCATATCGAGGATCCTTATCCAGGATCTGTATACATTCCTAACAGATATTCATATGAATTTCTATGAATACATTTGTATTGAATAGAATCCTACCACATTCAATGGGGATCAATTTGAATCAATAGAAATTTTCTAACATTTGATTCATTACAAATCAAATGCCAAACAACAACAACAACAAACATTTGTGCACATCCCTAGTCTGGAAAGGACCTAGCTCTTGCCTACTGAGTCAGTTGCCTATCCAACTTCCAAAGACACTGTGTGGAGTGGAGTAGGGGAGTGAACAAGAAATACAATGACATTTATATGGGGAGGCCTTTTCTGGCTATAACTGAAGGTAGTAAGTATATTTCATTAGATTGCCAGATCCACAACCTGAATATCATAAGTTCTTTCTTTTAATAGGCAGTATACTAATGTATATAAAAAAAGTAAATACATTTGCATATGAGCACATCTATGAGCATGTTTGCCCATCCTAAATTAAAGCATGCATGGAAAAGAAAGGAAGACTAGTTTGAAGCTGTACATTTTAATTATATGGGAATCTATGCCTTCCATTGCCAGAATCACTGACTCACCCTTCTCTGGTATCCTGTCAACTAGTCCTTTGGACTCACCATTTGCTGGGGGAAATCCTTCAGCTAAAACACGTTTTTTGCACTAATCATGCAACTGAGGGGTTTTGAATGAGGCAATAATGTTGTCTTAATGAAAAGGTCCCTCTAAAAATGTTTATTTGTAACACTACAATGTGTAATAATCTTCATACATCTGTGTTGGTGGCCACTTGAAAGAATGACAACAAACAGCAACATGGGACTTCAACACATGCTGAGGGCAGGGAAGAAGCCCTAAAGTGTCTGGTTTTCTTTTCATTTTAAACTTCTGTAGTTCAAAGTTAAACCCAGATATTAAAACACCTGACACAGAAAGTAAATCAGAACAACAAATAGAACTGATTATATAACAGATTATAATTTTTACAATTACTCATTTCACTCTTTTTTCTAAAGTGGCCAAAGGGAATAATTCACTTTTGTAGTTTGCTATCATTCAATTTTATATATAGGTTGCCTTTTTTCCCCTCCCTTAGCAATTTTAAAACAGATAAGTTGATTTGTTCTCACACAGGAAACACTTCTCAGCTAACCCATTTGATGGCTCTCGGCATTTTGCTGACTGTTAGCAGGTACCAAATTAATTTGAACAGACCTTTCTCTCTGCAACTCAGCAAAATGTTTATGTAGACCAATAAAATATAAAAAGAATTGAATAGGATACGTTATGATATGATACACAATGAATTTCTGATGATATTTTCCTGCAAAATATCTTTATTTTCAAGGCAGTCCTGCCTGATGGCAATGAAATCAGATTAATGAGGGCAACGTTGCCAATATTTTTCTGAACTCAAATTGCAAATTTGCAAATATAATTTAATTTATGAGAAGTAAAATGCTTCTAGTAAAATATTTTATCATGCTTCATCCTTCAGTTGAGATGGAATTTGGTTCTCTGCAAAGATGGTTGTAAGACTTGATCTAATTTGCTCCATTGATATTTTTAAATATTTACCAAAAGTATTTTAATGATAATAAAAACAAATACTTTCCATCAAAAAAAAAGTCGTTCCACAAAATAAATCTTAAATTAGAATAATTGAAACCACTGACCTGTTTCATTTCACATTTGGGGCTTTTTTGCACTTAAGTGATTAGGATGGCCTTGAACAAACTGGCACATTCCATATTCATGCTATAGCACTGCCTCTTTTCCCAGAGAAGAATAGTGCAAAACCGCTCCATAGGTTCACCAGGAACTGATAGGGAGCTCCTAGTGAGCTTCCAGATGCAGCATTCACGCCTACTTCTATTGCGAGTGCTGCATGGGGGCTGGGTGTGGCAGCTATGCAAATACACACAGCCCAGTGCACACCAGAAGTTGCCATGACTGCTGCCATGGTGACACAGATGGTTCAGCATGGATTATCTGCACTGCAAGGGCTGTTAGGTAAGTAGGGGACAGTGCTGCTGCTCACCGTGTGAATGCTACCGACTGGCCCTCAGCTTTATTTCGGTGGGATCATATCCCACTGAAGCTAAGTGTGAACAGGCCCTTACTGTCTGGTTTGGCCTTGTATTCACTTGCAGAAGGCGCTGACTTCTGTGCAAGTGCCCAGAGGGAGTTGATGGAATTTTTTTGGGATTTGATTTGATTTGAATGTTTGAAAATTCAATTCAACTTGAATCTTTAAAATTCAAATTTAACCAAATTCAATCTAAATTAAGCAAATTTGTATATATTTGTTCAAATTTTCAATTCAAATGTACACTTATGAATATCGACAAGATTTGCATGTGCCCATACACATCACATCCGTACGCATCCTTACATGTCCGTGTGCATCCCATAGTTATCCTATATGCGACCTGCTGTCATCCCATACACATCCATACAAATGTGTACGGATGTGGGAAAGATGTGTGTCTGCTGTAGCATCCATCAGCATGGAGATAGCAGGTCCCTATTCCAAGATATAATACAGAGTAAGGCTTAGTGCAGAAAGGGCTCAGGAGAGCAAGTGAGCTATCTAATTACCTGAGCCTCAGACACAGTGCAATGAAACAGCTGTGAGCACATACGAAATAGAGGAAAGAGGAGAGTTTTAGGGGGGAGGATTTTAGGATCCTACCCAATACTGTAGCCCTAATAAAACTACTTTATCCTGCCCCCTTTTTTTCTGTTACTTTTTTTCCCCTCTGTCTTTTAAGGCATTACTTAATTGGAATTCTAGAAAAAGTATCTATGCTCTGGTGCTGGAAAAATTTAGATTTTCTACTGTATTTTTATGTGTAATTTCATGCCATTTTCAGTAAATTATGCTGAAATAAATGACTGTCTTTTAAAGTCATTTTACATCTAATTCATTGACATTCACAGTTCCAAGATCTCCACTTAATTGAAGTACTGAGTCTGAATAACCAAAATGTAAAAGATATACATGGTTTGTAAAGGTACATAGAAGGCATAAGCTAGCATGAAAAGACAGTTTCAATGGCTTTCATGTGTAACATAGAGAAGTTATAAATTTTATTTTGTGATCTTTAGAATAAAGATGAAAGTGATGCAAGAAACTGAGAATCATTTTAGGATTGATTTGTAAAAGAAACATATGTCTACTTCTAAAGACCAAAGCCACAGACCGTTACCAGTACTTGAATTTAACTGCTACATCAGAAAGGTCTCTAAACTGATCTTTTGTACTAAAAGCAAATATTTTTACTCTGAAGACTGGAGTGTTTTCTTCACAATTATTTCAACATTACCCAAGGCAATGAGCAGAAGAACAGGATATCTGATGGTTGAGAATAGACAGTTTTACAGACTTTGTGTGAATTGGTCATAACTTGTGGCATGCACATAAAACTCATGCCATGCACCTACCTTTCTGGGATGCTCCCATACATTCTGGGTTGCTCCCAGAGAGGTCCAGAGCTTGTGGGGGCAGCCCTGATCTTCCACAGTTCGATTGGGGGTGTCTAGTATGCTTCTACTCGGCAGCATTCACACCCATATCTAGGGGTGAAGCTGCAAGGAGATGGTGTGGTGTGGCCACAACTAGGCTTGTGCACAAATATTTGTGTCATTTGAAATTTGTATGAATTTGTATGGATTTTGATATTTTGATACAGATTCTCTAGGAACAGGGCAAGTGTTGACCATCAGCTGCTGATAGGATTTGTATAAGGTTTATTATCTGTTCATATCAGTCATTTATGTATGTTTTACTGATGAAATTTCTTACCAAATAAAACTAAAAAGGATTTGTGTACCTAAAGTTCTAAAGTCCCAAGATCAGGGTACAGATCTAAATTCTTCTTGGGCTGTGTCAAGATGTCAATTGCTTAGTTCACTATATTTGAAAATTTTGGAATAAAGCATGGAAATGCTATGCTTCACTCTAGAATATCCAGATATTGCAGAATAAGTAACCAACATATGGATGCAGCCTTGAATTTGCACTTTGATAGCATCAAGACAGCCAGAACAATTTCTACCTGTATTTATTGGTTGCCATCTTTAGTGTTTTACTAGCCTCAATACTTTTCAGCAATACAGTTTTCTGATTCTGGCCATGAACTTAAACTTTCTGTCTCTTCCATGAGCATTTTTAAATCATGAAATGAGTCTTAGCTGGTTACTCAATATACAAATCAAAGTTGTTGTTCTTACCATGTTAGTGTAGATGCCCAGGACAGGTTAGCAACCTTTAGGAACTGGGAACTGCCAAATAAAGGTGTTTCATTTTTTTTAAAATGCCAATTATCTGTGAATTTTATAGTGGTATTTTCTAGACCTGCTCAATGTATTTTCACTTTTCTATAACTTTTGCTTTCTGAAGGAGCATTTTGGGAAATTTGTCTTTTCTAACTGCAATCTAATCATTGATAGGCACAGGTGAATGCTCCACTGAACTTCATTTCAATCCAATGATAATTCTATCTCAATTGAAGATCCATATAGGGAGTTAATTTGTACAGGATGAGAAATTAATATGAATCATTAAACTGAACTGTAAAAAGACCTTTGCAAATATCATTTATTATTGTCAGTCATGCATCAACTTTAATGAATTGTGCTCTCAAGCATTCTTTTCACAGTCCATAATATTTATCATTTAGCTGCAATGATTAAAAAAGGAATAGAGACATATTATACTGCAAAGATGCAATTATGGGATACACAATGTACTATAAAGGCAGCACAAAAGCATTTAAAATGAAAAGGGAGTCCTACCATAATAGTTATTTTTTTGCAGGAGGTATTTGGATAGTAGCCTGAAGTAATCAGTACTAATTTCATCATGAAATAAATTCTGCAGCTGGTGTTAAAATCTGATACAAAAAAAGCATACAAAACGCTGAATTCTACTTTGGGAACAGAAGTGTTAGAACCAAAATGCAATTTAAATTATTCATTTGAAAACTATCGCTTTGTAAGAGCTTTCCCAATCAATAAAGCCAGGATAAACACACATAGTGATTTATCTCTGTCTCTTTTTCCTTTTCCGTATCTGCATGTGTTTCTTTAATTAAATGAATTGGACTACATATGCAATCATGATTAGGGTAGCCAATGTCACTTCAATTTGAATTATAAAGCATTTATAAAGTTTCAAAGATAGCAGATTAGTAGCCATTCTGATACAGTAAAACCATCCTGTCTGAGCTCAAAAAAGTTCTAATTCACTTTTTTGTCCTTTTAAAAGGACAAAACTCTAACCCTAATCAAATTGATTGAATTAGCACAGATGGACAAACTAACAACTTTTATATAGGACAGAACAACAGATAAGCTTGTAAATAATTGGAACCCCTTCATCAATTATCTATAATAAATTAGTGCAATTATGGATGGATCTGACTGATAATTAAGTGGTCAGGTGACTAAGAAAAGGGAATATTTATGGGAGCAAAAGAAAAAGAGAAGATTCTGGAAAAAAAGGGGAAATTATCAATAAGTACAACTGGAAGATATCAGTATATGGTGCTGATATAAAAAAATGAAGTTTTTTGTTAAAAATTTAACTAAACAAATAATAATAATAATTAAAATTTTAAATTTAAATCTGAGTTTCTTTGAATTTTGAGCATTTGATCCATCTGCAAAAATCACATTCATTTCCACTGAATGACTCAATTGACTGTAAACAATATACATTTTTTATTTTTGTTATAAATAATGTATGTAATATGTGATTTATGAATTTAACTTATATTTTTTTATCTAGCCTCTTAAGCAAAGGGTATGCCTCTAATGAGAAACTAGCTGCACCTGCACACATTAGAAAAAAAAATCAGCTCAAAAGCGCTTTACAGATGGTAGCATGAAGAAGCTAGTGTTTCCATTCCATCTCTAATCCACATTAAATGCTCATTTTTTTTTACTTACCATTAATCTGGACTAAGCGACCACAAAGTGCACTTCTGAGCCTCAACTGTCTACAGGCTAGTGGAGACCTGTGAGGCACTGTCCCCTGTTGGAATGTTCCATCTTCATTAGACAGAGCATAGTCCTAAGTAGACTTGTTTTAGCAGATCTATCCATAGACTAGCAGACTCTGATTTAGGCTACAGAGGGCTGAAGATTACGGAGGGGCCCCTTTAGCAGTATACCAAAGTAGACTGCCAAAATGGGCCCCAAAGGCTATTTGAACTGCTCTGAGCCTGACCTCAAAGCCTGGAGAGCTTCATGGCTAAGGGCAGAACAATGTTCCAGATCCCACCTTTCTGTGGTCCAAACCAGCAGGCCTGTCTTGTCCAGACTCACTGGCTAAAACCACAGAAAAGTAAGTGCAGAAAGGGTCAAGCTTAGAGAATGCATTTTAGATGGCAGCTAGGAAGAAGAAGAAGAAGAAGAAGAAGAAGAAGAAGAAGAAGAAGAAGAAGAAGAAGAAGAAGAAGAAGAAGAAGAAGAAGAAGAAGAAGCGTCCCCATGCTGGCCATCTGCCACACTTTAGGTGCTCTTTGGGCACACAGGAGCCGCATGTGGGACTGGGCACACATTTCGGGCATCCCCATGACATTCCCAGCAACATGGTACAGGCACAGGTTGGGTACAGATGTTAGCATCCCAATGCAAAGCGTGCCAAACCCTGGTATGGGGGAGCCGCTCCACCTCCTCTCCAACCCCTCTCTCCTCATTGGAAGGTGGATTGGTGTCATCCAGATTCCTCCCCTCGATTAGCAGCACTGGCAGCCAGAGTGGGAGGTACAGAAACAAGAAAAAAAACAAAGCTCCATTCATAAAATTAACTTTATTTTTTTAAAAAAAAATGCTGAAAGCCACAATGAGGTTTAGAGACAGTAGGCGTTTGAGCAGATTTGTGTGGAAGGGGACAGAACAACCTATTGTTGTCAGTAGATAACTTTTTTTAAAGAGGAATTTATTTTAGCCTTCTTTTAAGTTGCAAGAAGAAAATCCTATTCACATGTGGAATTTTCCACTGACATCCTTGCAGTAAGCAAAAGAAACATCTGTACTGTGGAACAGTTAATATCTTTAGGTATCTAGCATCCTCCTCCCATGCATGAGTATTCTATGGCTAGTTATCTTTGCAGTGGAATTTCAGAAGCCATTATCTTTAATGCATTGTCTTACTGCTTGCATTGCTTTTTACAATCCATCATTCAAGCTAATGTGCACAATACCCACACATGATCATTCCATCTTTATGTATCTGAAGTCATACAGGTCATCCTTATTTGGTTGAAACTCACATCTTGAGCAAAGTTTGTCCATTAATAAATTCACTTGATCTATGTGACATTTTAAAAATGATCTTTTGATGACATCACGGTGTGGTTTTCTGTAATCTTATGGTTGCATGGCTTTTGTGCAGCTGCCGCCAAGTCTAAATACTATCCTTCTTTGGGTATAAGGGATGTGCGTACATATTTGTAGTATTCATTATTTGTGTGAATTTGGACATTCGCACATGAATCAAATGACACAATATTCATATATTAACATTCATACAAAAATGAATGTTTTTGACAGTTGTATGAATAGTTCGGACCTTGGTTAAATGTAGAGGTGGGAAAGTGACTGCACCTATCACATCTGCAATGGAAAAAAAAATCAAAATTAGATAGATCAACCCAACAGAGAGAACACAAAAGATCTATCAAGGAGAAAAAAACCAAGGTCCTTCTAATATGAGATAACTAAAAAAGAGTGCCTTGATACCAAAAAAGGGGGAAATATACACCCTTTTATACAAATAATGGTAAATTTACTAGTAAAAATATTATATCTTATAAAAGTTTATAACAGTATACAAAAGAGGATAAAAAGAATGGTGTATAAAAAACAAGAAAGGAGGTAACAAATAGCCAACCATACAGAAACACCAATCCGAGACTTCTCACGAAGGGCAAATAAACAGTGGCGTCCAGAGAATTTTACTGTGTCAATAATGGGGATCTAAAGCCAGATGCGTTTCGACAGGTCGTCTTCTTCAGTGGCTTTTTTCGGTCATCCCAAATGGTGATGACTCCTTTCATCTATGCTGCAATGGGCTATAACAAAGACACCATACGTACAAGTATTTAACAAAGGCAATAAGAAGATTCTCTGAATTAAAACAATGTAATGCTATCTTTCTTTAGAACTACAATGTATGGTTGGCTATTTGTTACCTCCTTTCTTGTTTTTCTCCTTGATAGATCTTTTGCGTTCACATCTGCAATGGATCCAGATTGCATTCAACATGGATCTAAAGTGGATTAAAAGTGGATTGAGATCAAATTTGATACTTTCAGAGAGATTTGTTACAGGATACTTATTGTATACTTATCAAATATGTAAGCATTCATGTCAGATACGTATCGGATAAGTATTTGATCATATCATATATTTGTGTGAATTTGTACAGTCATATCAAATAGAATCCTACCACATTTGAAGGGGATCTCTTCATATGAATACAGATTTTCTAACATTTGATTCATTGAGAATCAAATGTCGAAAAACCCATTCATGCATATTCCTAATGGGTATCCCAGAAAGAGACACACTGTGACTCTTGCAAGGGTGTGCATGGCCCCACCCACTCTCACCTGTGAAATGTGCTGACAAGTCTGGGAAAGGTGACAAAGGCAGGACAAACCCCAGAAGGTTGGGGTTTGAAGGGGTCAAACCTTGCAAAACTGGCCATCTTTGGTGAAACTCCACTTACTGATGTTGGGTGCCTCTGCTATCAATTGAGTCTGATTCCTTAGAGTTAAAAAGTAACATAATTGGAGTTAAAAGTAACAGAATTTTGCTTCTGGACCAAGGAGGAGGAGGAGGAGAAGGAGGAGGAGGAGGAAGAAGAAGAGGAGGAGGAGGAGGAGGAGGAGGAGGAGGAGGAGGAGGAGGAGCAGTTGGCTTTTCTACCCTGCTTTTCTCATCCATTTAAGGGGACTCAAAGTGGCTGTCAAAGCTTTTCTATTCTTCTCCCCACAACAGAACACCCTGTGAGGTAGGTGGGGCTGCGAGAACTCAGAGGAGAGCTGTGACTACCCCAAGGTCCCCCAGCTGACTTCCTGGGGGAGGGCAAAATCAAACCCGGTGTTCCCAGATAAGAGTCCAGCTCCCTAACCACCAGATCAAACTGACTAAAGAATAGTGGTAAGATGGCAATGGGAACAGAGCTGGTAATATGCTTATTTCAAATTTGCCTAAAGCAGCTTGGGTTGTGATTGTGCAAGAGGTAAGAATAAACCTCTTTTCCTCAGCATTTCAGCATTTCATTGGTTTCATTTTACTAATCTTTGTATGTTTAACTTTTTTTTTTCTTTTTTCCTAGAGAAAAGGATACCGGGTACTTTTCTTCTGCTGTTTCACATCTGGAGTTGGATGAGTTCTTTGTAACTGTTCACTCTTGTCTTTTCATACTCCTTGTGTGGTGCGTTAATTCATACACCTTAACTGGCCTCTGCTTCTTATAAATCTAAAGTTGAGCATGATTAAATGATTTCATTTTGAACATGACCTTTAATTTCAGCACCCCTGGTGGCTCAGCATTTCTAATGCAGGAGTAGGCAAGGCAACTTTTTAGTTTGCATGTTGAAAATAAAATTCAATTATCTGCCTTTGCACTTTGCCATCTCATCAGCTCTCCCATCCAAATAATGCCAAGCCAGGTCAGTTGCTGGATGAGGTCCGAATTGCTGCAACCAACTCTAGAAAGTTGAATCAAATGTGAGAGTTAATATTACACATACCATCTCCAGTTGTAGAAAGGGAATTAGATCATCAAACAAGTCTCAGTTCCTTTCTGTACTCCTTGCTCACACATCTTTGTCAATTTGTCATTAGTACCATATTCATCTGGGCTCCTGTGTGTGTGCATGTGTGTGTGTGATTCTCATCTGATGCTAGATTTATATATGTGCAAAAATGTTTGTGCATTTAATTCTGTTCTCATTGCACCTTCTTGCCCGTTTGGTCTTGTGGTTAGAGTGTAGGACTTTTATCTGGTAGTCTCCTGGTTTGATTCGTCACTCCAGCACAAAGCCAGTGGGTGGCCTTGGGCTAGTCACAGCAGTCTTTCTGTGCTCTCACAGCCCCACCTACCTAACAGGGTGTCTGTTGTGGGGAAAAGAACAGAAGGTTTGTCAGCCACTCTGAGTCCTCTTAAGGGCGAGAAAAGTGAGGTATAAAAGCCAACTCTTCTTCTTTGTACCTGGATAACATTGTTTGACATGCCTTGATAGTTCAAATTCAAACCAAACCAAGAGATGTTCAAACCAACTGGTCAAACAGCTCAGTTTGTGTTGGAATAGGGGGCAAGTGTGGATGACTAGAAAGTTTCCTAAGGCTGGAACTGTGGGACTCAGTCCGTAGTAAAAGGACAGACTACATCACAAAATTCCCCAGGTCTTGCATTTTCACATCAGAGGCATCTTACCATGTGCCTGGAAATGCTCCTGGAAGAGATGCATCTTTTGGAACTCAGCAAGGACTACCTGTTGAACTGCTCTTTGTTTCAGTGCTTTGATTATTCCTTCAGAGCTACGCCAGGTGTGCAAACAAGAAACTGACACTTCTGTAAGCAATGAGGGGTCAGGAAAGATTGTTCTAGAAGTAGTCTTCTTATAATGTTCAAGCTCTGCCCCCATGCAGGTCCTACCTTGGTTCCTACCTTGACTCTTCATTACTGGTTCCTGTTTTCTGCTAATGACTTTGCTTTTCTCTTTGCTCTTTTAGGCTGTGATCATTTTAGGGGTGTGTGCACGAATGCAGTTTTTGGGATTCTATTTGATTCAAATCGAATATCCAAAAATTTGACTTGATCCGAATCTTTAAAATTCAAATTTACCCAAATTCAGTTCGAATTAAGCAAATGTGAATCTATTTGTTTGAATTTTCTATTCAAATTTGCACTTGTAAATGTTGACATTTGTATGTACCCATACACGTCATTACACATACCCTATGAATCCGTACACGTCTGTACGTGTCCATATGCATCCTGTACTTATCCCATATGGGACCCATTTTCATCCTGTACAGATCCATACAAATGCGCATGGATGCGGGAAAAATGCACATATGCAAGTACGTATCATGTGCGTACCCGTACACATACAAATGTCTGAATAATTTGAATGAATAGATCCTAAAATTCAAAATTCATTTGAATGTTTACATTTGAATTTATAGACATTTGATTCACATTTGAATGTCCAAATTTGAACGAATTCAAATTTTGAATGTTTTGAATATTCATGCACATCCCTAGATCCTTGGTTAGTGTTCTTGAAATTGTTATTTTGGGGACCATTAGACGTGAGGCAATGGACAGAGCCAAACATGTCCTGAACCTTGCACGTGCTAATATAACTCAGGCAAAAATCATACATTTTTAATACTATTGCAAAAAATCGAGCATGTATTTTCAGCAGGTCTGCACCTAGTTCTTTTCCGTGAAAGACATCTCTGTGAATTCCTGCTTCTCCACTCACTCCATATTCCCATGCCTGCTATCTTCGCCAGATGAGTCAGCTAAAGCCAGAAGTTCAAGCTAGAAGTTCCCAGTCAGCTTGAGTAGAATTTTTGACAAATTCCTCTCTATATTTTCATTTTAAATGTTAAAGGTTTGTACAAGCTCAGTTTCTGTGAAAATATAAATGTGATAAAAGAATATCGTATTTATAAATATGTAATTTCATCTTTAGATGTTCTCTAATTATGCATATTTTTCCTATATTAGTATTAAATTGCATTTTCTTTTTCAAGTATTTAGCCCTTTCAAAGTCCACAGAATGAGTGGTTTTTCAGACTGAATTATTTTAAAGTTTATGAACATGTGTAAATAACATTCACTGAAGCAAAGTGTAATGCTATGTGATAAATCACACACTCTAAAACAAAATGCACACACAAAAAGATTTGTATAAAGCATCTTACTATAAATCGGTGTGCGGTATCATTGCATGTGGGACTGATGAAATACTGAAGGTTTCATAAACAAAATGTACAAAAAGGGACATTAGTAGAGATATGGAAATTTGATTTGTTTTACAATATTTTGAATTGAACTTTCTGGTTCAACCTTGATCAATTTGATCAAGGGGGCCGGTTCAATCAAACTGAACCAGAAGGGTTTGATACAATACAATTTAGCTGAGTGGTGGTTCTAAAATAACCTTATTTGATTTAAAAGTGTACAGTTTCCCCCAGAATGGCACATTTGTTCACTTGCCCAATTCTTGGTTATAACAAAATTCTTGATTGAACTGAGCATGACACTCTAGTTGTCAGTCAGCAAAATCAGGCCTTGCCCATAATACATTTTGTTTATACAAAACTGAAAAAAAGCACCAGAGAGCACACTTGTTAATTATTGTACCAGCTGCACTAAAATGATACAGAAACTGTGCAGTCTTACTAAGAAAAGGTCAAAATGGACAGCATTAATCTATAGAGTCACTAGAGTTTATTCTAATGGCTTCTGCTACCATTGATTATGGCAAAGAAAGGTCAGGATCTGGCAGGGGCACTTGATCATGACAGAAGAGCTAGCCACGTGAATTCTTCACTGTTGTCTATCCAAAGGCATAGCCCCAAACCCTTCAATAGTTCACATGGCTGGGCACTTTCAAACATTTCGGCATTAGGATCAGCACATAAGAACATAAGAGGATCCCTGCTGGATCAGACCACAGCCCATCTAGTCCAGCATTTTGTCACACACAGTGGCCCACCAATTGCCCATGGGCATCTCAAGCAGAGACAAGGGCAAATCTTCTCCTGCCTTCAAATCCCAGCAAATGGCCCTAGAAGCATCCTGCTCGTCCCCTTGGCCTGAAAGATGTACTTAAGCATCAATTCTATTAGCCATTGTTACATCTGTCACCCATAAATTTGTCTAACCCTTCCTCAAAGCCATCTAGG
>MTQE01000390.1:8312048-8335301 GCA_014337955.1 Aspidoscelis marmoratus
GTTGCTCTCGTAAACCCTGGACTTCGGACTGTTTCTTGACTTCTTCTCTGCGGACGTCGTTTGGCTGTGCTGCTGAAGGAGCTGCCTTGGCAAGTGAGCTGCCTCTTACCAGCTGTGTGTTTGTGTGTGTGTGCTGGCAGCTTTCCCGAACAGTGTCCCGGAGCATGCATGAGCATCCTAGCTACATAAGCATGAATAGACCCTTAGTTTGTATCTGCAGAAATTTCAATTTAGGGATATACTGTACAGGAAATGCCACTGGAGGTGTGAGTGCACAAAAGCACAAAGAACCCTCAGGCTTGTTCTTCCCAGTAGGGATTTGCATCAATATTCATAACATTTGTTATTTGTATGAATTCATACAAATTTGGACTTTGATACAGAAATCTAATGTTACAACATTTGTACATTAACTTCTGCATGAATACAAATGTTTTGGAATATTCATACAAATAATTAATACATTTGTTAAACTGGGGGTATGTATCAGATATGTATAGGATCCATATGTAGGATCCATATGCAGGATTTGTATGCAGGATCTGTATGTAGAGGTGTGCAAGAATGCAATTTTTAGGATTCTATTCGATTTCAATTGAATATCTAAAGAGTCAAATCAATTCGATTGTTTAAAATGCGAACATATTCAAGTAGAATCAAATAGATTCATATCTATTTGTATGAACATTCAATTTGTATTTGAGAGTACGAATGTTGACAACATTCGTATGTGTCTGTATACATCCATACACATCCTGTTTTTATCCCGTATGCATCCTGTTTTCATCCCGTACATATCCTTACAAAGGTGTACGGATAAGAATAAGATGCGTACGCACACGCATGTCCAAATAATTCATGCAAATGATTCAAAAGATTCAAAGATTCATTTGAATCTTAAATTTGAACGTGTAGACATTCTATTCAAATTCAAATGTCCACATTCAATCAAATTTGATAGAACTGTGATTATTTTGAATTATATGTGCACATCCCTGTATGTATCAGATATTCGTATGAATTTGAACAAACACATGTGTATTGAATAGAATCCTATCACATTCAAAGAGGATCTATTCAAACGAACATGAATTTTCTAACATTCAATTTAAAAAACCATTCATGTGCAAAAGACCCATTTATGCACATCCCTGAGTCTCAGATGCTCACTGCATGCCTAGAGGGACTTCTAGTATAAGAACAAATGATTGCAAAGGCATTCTCCAGTTCTTTTCCTGGTGTGAATGCAGCCTTAGAGGTTTTCCTTTCCTTTGGTTTGTTTTAGAGCAGGATCTGAAACAAGGAGTTTGAATATGAAGAAGAGTTGGCTTTTCCACTCCACTTTTCTCACCCATTTAAGAGGACTCAAAGCGGGTGACAAACCTTCTGTTCTTCTCTCCATAACAGACATCCTGTGAGGTAAGTGGGGCATTGAGAACTCAGAAGAGAGCTGCGACTAGCTCAAGGTCACCCAGATGGCTTCATGGAGGAGTGTGTAGTCAAACCCCGTATTCCCAGATAAGAGACCAGCTCCTTAAACACTAGACCAAACTGGCTATGAGACATTGCAACAAGATGAACACTGCTACATGTAGAAAAAACTCTTTAGGCTAAGCAGATATTTAATATATTGGAAATTACTTGCACAGGAAACTAAGGGATAATAGCAGGGCCATCATTAAGGATTTGTGAAATCATGACTTTGAAAAGACTAGTTTCATTCTCATAGTTAATGTGAAAGCTTTGAAACAAAGTCATAATAATGAAAGAGCTTAATACTGTCATTAATCCTAATCTGAAACTACAGGTTTAATTCACGGTATATAGCCTTCAGGGAACATTGTTCTTAAAAATAATTAAAATATACAATATTTTTAATAAAAGGCAAGATAATGCTTTGGGTAGTATTTTGGAGATATAACATAAGATAGTGGTGATGGCGCTGTCCTAATTGCTTTTTAATTGCTGTAATGTGTTTAGCTAATTACTCTCACATCTTTTAATTTAAGCAATGGGATTTTTGTGTAGATTGTTATATCTATGTCTTCAGCACTGCCAGATTTCAGCCCTATGGGTTTCTCTGTTGTTACACAGTAAGATATAACCAGAATTGCCAGATTTTTAACTCAACTATGGTGGACATAGAATAGAAACAAGATGGAGATGGGAAGGAGGAAAGGTCTCAGGAATCCAGCAGAAGTCATTGATGGACTATAAATCTGTCCTGTAACCTAGGGACCATTCACTCCTGGCATAAGCCAAACACACAATGACTCACTACCATAGGGCCTTTCTGCACTTACTTGTCAATCTGTGTCAAGGAACCACTAAGAACATGTTATCTGAACAGATCAGATCTATGCTAAGGGCTCAGTAATCCAGATTAGTGGCGGACCAAATAAATCTAGTCCACATCCATGTTGTCACCATCTGATACAAAATTACAAGTTTAGAACAGATCCCAGAAAAACATGGGTGTGGATTAGGGATGTGCATGGATATTCATAGCATTAGTTATTTCTACAAATTCACATGAATTCAGACATTCGTGCATGAACCAAAGTTTGCAACATTTGTACATTAACATTTGTACGAATATGAATGTTTTAGAACATTTGTTCGAACAGTTTGTACATTCATTAAACTGGGGATACGTATTGGCTACATATTGATACGTATGCATTCGTATAGCATACGTATTGGATATGTATTGGATACGTATGCATTGGTATAGGACATGTATCCGATATGTATGTATTTGTAAAAGATTTGTATGCAGGAACTGTATACAGGAGCTATATGCATTTGTATATCAAATAGAATCCTACCACATTAGAAGGGGATCTATTCTGTTCATTTCAAATCGAATGCCAAAAAACGCATTCGTGCATATCCTTACTGTGGATTTGAGTGACATTGCAGTAGAGAGATAACTATGAAACAACAACATGTTGCCTTCTAGGCTTGTGTGGTCACTGACTCTGATATCTGTGATTCGTGTCCATCACAAAGGTTGCCATCTTCACATCTGATAGCATATTGCTACCCCCCTGCTACTCAGATGCAGTGTTTGACTGACAACGCACAGCACAAGGCAAATTGAACTAGTTTCAGCAGTACTTTCAGTATTAGTACTCATCCACTGATACCGATCTGTGCCATGGCCTTTGCATTGTGTTGTTCCTTGGCATGCATTTGGTCCCATCCAGCCTACTTGATGCAGATGATGCAGCATTTTATAGATCTGATCAAGATAATCCGGATTGACTAATATGGATTAAGAAAGGTAAATGCAGAAAGACCCGTAGTATCTAATCAATTTACAAGTTTTGGAGGAAAAGGGAAAACTAGGTACATTTTACAACTTTTGTTCTCTCTGTAGATCATTAAAATTATATGGGAACAATAAAGGAAAGACTGTTTTAATGCTTTGTTCTATGCAAATTCCAGCACAATGTGCAGAGAAACCTGCCTGCTCTCTGGGGTCTTTTGTTCTGAGAGTCATGTACAATTTTCTATCATTTGATTAGTGAGCTCCTGAAAACCCACACCTAAATGTGTGAAGCAACTTCATTAATGAATAATGAATTTTATTCTTCATTGCAGCGATTTAGGATACTTATACTTCCCTTGACAGCCCCAAGAGATTCTCTAAACTCCATACAAGTATCAAAGTACAGCTACACTCAAATTTAGAAAAGTAAGAGCAGTAATACAGTCTACATCCACAAATGTGCAGTGGAGGCCTGCAGGGAAAAATGAGAACAATTGCCACACACACAGTCACGCCCTGCACCAGTCCTGGGAATCTGAGAAAGTATCACCTTGGGACCATGGGGAAAAAGAACTCTGGGGATATCTTCCATCATTGAACATCATGTGCTAGGGGTGTGCACACATGCAATTTTTGGGATTCAATTCAATTTGAATTGAATACCTGAAAATTCAATTCAATTTGAATGTTTAAATTTCAAATTTAACCAAATTCGATTCGAATGAAGCACATTTGAATCTATTTGTTCAGGTTTTTTTATTCGAATTTGCACTTACAAATGTCAACAACATTTGTAGATGCTTGTATGCATCTTCCCCAGGTCCATACATATTCGTATGCATCCTGTACTTATCCCGTATGCAACCTGTTTTCATCCCATATGGATCCGTACAAATGTGTATGGATGCTGGAAAGATGTGAATCTTCAAGTATGCATAGTGTACAAACATGTACGCATACGAATATCCAAATAATTCAAATGAATAGATCTGAAATTCAAAATTCAAATCAAACATTTAAATTTGAATTTAAAAACATTCAATTCAAATTTCAATGTTGAAATTTGGTCCATAACGATCTAATGTCAAATGCATTTGAATATTTGTGCACATCCCTACTCTGTGCCACTACAGGGAATCTCTTTCCAAGGACAAGCTTGTCTGCCATAGTGGGCATCATGGAGAAGCAGAAGGAAAGCATCAGGCACCCAGGTATTATAACAAATGCATCTGGTTTCAAAAAAGCAACTCAATACAATGAGGTAGAATTCAAAGAGGCAGCCTTGTTAGTTTGAATCAATAAGCAAGGAGTCTAGTAGCACTTTAGAGACTAGCAGAGAGAAAGGAGTTGGTAGTATGAGCTTTTATAGACTGGGTATAGTTCACCAATACAATGAGGCAAAAAAAAGAAGCTCTCTGAAGGGTGGGGGAAGAATGAAGCAAAAAAAAAATGGAGGCAAAAGATGTCTTATTTCTGAAGAAGAATGAAATAATTCACGAGTGTTTTGCTGTTCACCAGTCTGATTAATGCACTCATTCCCTGTAACCTCCTGTGGATGGAGGTTCTTCCCACTGTAAATGCAATCATAAGAATTTTTTAAACACACACACATATCTGAGACAACTTTGAGGTAACATATGAACAACTCCCAAATGCTTGGGAAGTGAAGGATTTCCTGGCTCCTCAGAAGTATCTCCCTGGAGAAAGGTAATGGCAAACCATTTCTGTATCTGCCAGGAAAACTGCATGGAAGAGGTCACTAGAAATCAGCTCTGATTTCCTGATACCAAAAAACAGCAAAACAAATAAAAAATGGAAGTCAATAGTGTGTATAACATGAGAGGATTGATAGGTTTTGTATTCTTTATATAGGTTAAGAATGGGAAGTAATAAATTTGATATCTTCCAGATATTACTGAGCCTATTTTCCTGATGATTGTCTTTTTGATTGCTAGCCCTGACAGCTGGGTGACCTCTTTTGAAATAGGAGATAATATGATTTTAGAAACCAGCTAACAGAAAACTATGATGTTCAAAATGCATTATGGGCGTCCATATGCAAATAATCACTTCTGTGAGAACAGACTGCTGGACTCAGTGGGCCATTGGTTCAATTCAGTATAACACTTCTTTAAATCTGATTTTCATATTTGTCCCAACCAGATTAAACAATAGATGATGGAAACTGAAGTCTAACAATATCTGCAAAAAAGTAGCCCTCTTCCCTTCCCCTGTGAGAAGAAGAGTTGGCTTTTCTACCCCACTTTTCTCACCCATTTAAGGGGACTCAAAGTAGCTGACAAATCTTCTCCCCACAACAGAACACCCTGTGAGGTAGGTGGGGCTGTGAGAGCTCATAAGAGAGCTGTGTCTAGCCCGAAGTCAACCACCTGGCTTTGTGGAGGAGTATGGAATCAAACCTGATATTCCCAGATAAGAGCCAGGCTCCCTAACCACTAGACCAAACTGATTCACTTGGTTCTTTCCCTGATGCATACTGCTGTTGCATGCCTGCAGAGCTCTTCAGACACATGAACACAGATCTTATTAAGTTTCATTTATTTGAACTAGCTCATCCCTGGGGAGATTTCCAGCTACTCCAGAATGAGTGGTTTGAGATTTGCAGAGTAAGTGGCCTGTTTTATTTGTATGTAGACCACAAGTTACATTTAAATTGATGTGTCTGAGGATTAGCATTGTAATGTAAAGTTAATTTCCTGCCTTAAGCAGGGCTTAACAACTTTCAGTAAGAGCGCAAGTCGGTGTGCTGTTTTGGGAGTATTGATAAAACATTGCCTGATCTGGAATGAGCCTGAAAATTGCTCAGGCCTATGGGGACCAACTACATAATAGTTTAAAGTGTCAGAACAGAACCTTAAAAGTCCCTCTGTTCAAATTTCATTTACTTGTGCCAGAACTGGTAAGGCTCCAGGAAGGGCCCGTTCATGCATGCTATGGTGTGGAGTAGTGCAGGACAACCTCTTCCATGTCACCTGATGCACCATGCAAGGGCCTGTGTGCAGCATGTCAGATGAGTGTCTGGATGTGTGCTCAAGGGTTCATGTGAACTAAGCATTTGGTCATGTGGAAGCAATGTGCAAACTCCCCCCTGGACAGAACCTGTCCTCTTATTCCATGACTGATGAGGGTTGTTGTTGTTTTTTCAGGAGTGTTTGATGAGGCTTTTTGTTGAAAGTCTTCAGAAAGTCCTGATAGACAATGTCTACTGGATCAACTTTGTTCATATACTTATTAACACTTCTAAATATATATAAGATATATATATATATATCTTAGTAAGGTATGATTTAAGGATGCTCACAAATGTTCTGACCATTCAAAATTTGATCAAATTTGATTGAATGTGGACATTCAAATTCAATAGAATGTCTTCGCATTCAAATTTAAACTTTCAAATGAATTTTGAATGTTCCAAAATGTTCTCCTACGCATCTGTATACATTTGTGCTTATAAAACTGGGATGCATATGGGATAATACAGGGTGTGTACAAAATGCGTACAGACACATATAATATAAACAAATGTCGACATTTGTATCTTCAGATTCAAATCTGACATTTGAATGAATAGATTCAGTTTGAATCAGATTTTGTTGCATTTAGATTCTAAACATTCAAATTGAAGTGAATCTTTTGACATTTGATTTGTCTTAAATCTGAATGCAAAAACCCCCATTCATATACATCCTTTGTATGAGTTACCTTTGCAGCCAGGGTTGCTCCTCTATGGGCAAGCTAATTTTACATTAAATGCTGTTTCCATCACTTTACCTGGACTGATATTAAGCTGACCGGTCTGTGATTCCCTGGACTACCCCTGGATCCTTTTTTGAAGATTGGTGTTACATTTACTACACTCCAATATTCAGGCACAGAGGATGAGCTTAGGAAACACACACACACACACACACACACATGAAGATTGGCAATTTCACATTTGAGTTCTTTAAGAACTCTTGGATTAATGCCATCTAGACCTTCCGATTTCTTAGTATTTAGTTTATAAGGACACACAGGGACCTCTTCTCTGGTTACCTCTATCCAATTAAATTATTCTAACTCCCTCCCTGGAAAATTGGCTCATACTTCCTCTGCCTTCCTCAGTGAAACTAAAGGCAAAAAATTCATTTATCCTCTCTGCAATCTCCCTGTCCTCTTTAATCATTCCTTTAAGATCTCAGAGTGATTCTCAATGAGCTTTTTTTTTAAAAAAATACCATAAATAAGCATAAATAAAAGCAATATAGAACATAATTAAGATAACCCTAACCCATTCCTGCAAGATAATGATAGGAGGACTTGAACATCAAAGGCCTGGATGGACAGGTACAAAGGACTGGATGAACAGTGCTGAAAGTTATATATTGTTGGTATTTGCCTTTCATCTATTTATATTTTAATCCCTCCCTATACCCTTGGGTTATGACAAAGTCAATAGAAAAGGGAGTTCTAGTAGCACCTTTCTCAAAGAAGTTGTAGCATGAGCCTTTGTATATAAATCTACTTCATCAGATGAAGTATTGGATAAGACTAACA
Organism: Aspidoscelis marmoratus; assembly: GCA_014337955.1. NCBI lineage: Eukaryota > Metazoa > Chordata > Lepidosauria > Squamata > Teiidae > Aspidoscelis > Aspidoscelis marmoratus. The sequence continues at coordinate 8,319,880 of MTQE01000390.1, forward strand.
GTATAAGCTAAGTTAAAAGTCAGAGCATTAAAACCGACAAATAACATTTCATTTCTTACAACACCCTTATTCTGGATGGCTTTTAAAAATCTCATCATTAATTTCACTTAAAAAAAAATCTTGGTTACTTTTCTTATTTTGAACATAGGGCAAAATCAGGAAGAATCTGAGGCCCTTCCTGCACTGAGGAGCTCTAGATCCAGTTTGGTAGATCCAGATTTACCAGTCTACTGATCTGGATCATGGTGAGGCAAGGCCTGGGTCAGTGCCATCTGCTCCTCCCCCCCCCCCACCTAACAGCTGGGAATGAAAGTTCCTAGACTTGGGCCACGGGTGTGTGAATTTAGGTGGTGCACTATGGTGTGCTGCTAACTCCAGATCATAGAGGCATGCCATCTGTATACTTCTGTGATCCAAATAACAACCTTTAGTCTGATTTGTGAACTCAGAGTAGCAGGTCTACAATAGATCTGGATTAAGGGTCTTTTAATCCCCATCTTGCTCCATTTTGTACAGATGGAACTAGACTAAACAGTGGCAGAGCCTCTTGATCTGGATTAATGTGCAGATCAGGAGGCCCAGGATCCAGATCAGAGGTCTTTTGATCCATATTGACAGGGTGGTGCATCCCAAATATTCCTTCAGCCCAAAGAAACATGTCCCAGGCAAGAAATGCAGCAATATGGAGCATGCTGATGGCTTTCTGCATCATGACCAGCCTGTTCCAGCCTAATTTAAAAGTTCAGAAACAAAAGTTCCTTGGCCTTGAAACATGGTAAGGGCATTTCCTCAAGTCCCCAGAAATGGCTTCAAGAGCTGGGCATCTTTCACAAGCTGGAGAAATGCCATCAGGCTCAGGAATCCTTTGGGCACTCTTGCACAGTGATGAGATCTGAGAGACCTCTTTAAAACAATCTCTTGTGGAAGTGTCCCCAAGCGTGGTTTTTGTGCCCAGGAGAGAACTCATGGAGCAACTGCCTTCCATGGGAAGTCATGCTTCCATGGTATGCATTGGAATGAAGACCCCAAAATCCAGCCACACATCTAGCATAGTTCCCCTAAAATGTGCAGACATTAGCTGATTTATCACCTTTACCTGAGGTAACCTTCCTCTTTCTGTTATCTTCCCTTTATGACTGAATGCATTTCACCATTACATCTGAATACTGAAGTTCAGTCTTGGGCTTCATGAACTGGGCTAATGGATTTTTAGTTGTAGCTGCAGGTCTCGTTGCACCCCCAGCTTCAATTCAAAAATTGTGTTTTAGATTTTTTTTCTGATGGCTATTTTTCCCCCTAAAGAAGAAAAGTTCTTCAAGATCCTGCACATTTATGCATGTATTATAGTAACTGCATTTTCTCTGAAGACAACGGTTATGTGCTGCTTATCTGTTTTGCTGCAGATAACGAATGTAAGGGGCTTTTGCACTCTATTCTCAATGGCTTGATCCAGAGGATCTCAACCAGTGTCTTCTAGGGGTGTGCACAAATGCAATTTTCGACATTCAATTCATAATGAATCAAATATTCAAAAATCCAAATTCGTACGAATAAGAAAAAATGAATGGAAATTCAAAACTATACGATGCATTTGTATGTGTTCGTTCAAATAATTAGAACATTTGTATCTCTAGGAGTACATACGCATCTCGTACGCATCCGTACGAATCCCATATGCATCTGTATGTATCCAATACACATCTGTACGTATTCCATATGCATCCTGTTTTCATCCTGTACAGGTGCATACAGTTGGGTACAAGATGTATATGGGTACGTACAAGATGTGTATGTACCTGTACCGATACGAATGTCTGAATTATTTTTACGAATAACTTGGAATATTTGTATTTGTCCAAATTCAGAAATTTGAATGACCGGACATTTGATTTGCAAATGAATGTCCAAATTCGTATGAATTTTTATGAATAATAAATATTTTGAATATTCATGCACATCCCTGATGCAGGCATAGCTGAGGCTACTCTGTCTAAATCTAAAAGACTGCTAAAAGCTGAAAGGGTGTCTCACTGTTTTCCAAAATAAGTTGTCTGTCATCATTCCCTATTAGTATCTGTGCTCTATGGGTTTATTGCACTGGTGTCTAGGGACTCAAGATGAGCAGGAAATCCAATTATCACTTCATAGGAAACAACCTCACTAATTTTAGAAAAGAGGTTTAATCCTAACCCAGGACTTTTCAAATCACGACTGACAAGTTAATTAATTCCTATGTAGGAAAAAAAAAGGAGGAGAGGTGAAAAGAAGAAGAAAAAGCATCCATTTGTTAGGCTAATCAGAAGAAAGAAGAACAAAGCAAATTTAGCACCGTGTGCTGACTACAGAGGCAAACACAATAAAAATCTGAAGCCTGTACATTGTTGATGTTATTCAGTTGTTCAGTCATGCCTGACTGTTCATGACCCCATAGACTATAGTATCTCAGGTCATTCTATCCTCTACTGTTTTTCAAAGTTTGCCAAACCTCTGGGGATGTTTTTTTTTTCATATTTGCTTTGCATTGAAGTGAATGCAAATGAAGTTCACATTCATGTGAACAGAGCCACTTCAAATGTGTTAGAATTGAAATCTGCTGCAAATATTTTTCAAATGCTGTTCGAATCCGATTTGAATCCTTGCCAATATTCATGCCTCTAAATATCCTCTAAATTAACTATCTGTACAAATATTCCTAATATTCAAAATTTGGCCAGATTCAGCCCAATTTGGATTTTCACATTTGAATCAGATGTTTTGATACATTTACATGAAGCTTCATATGGGATTTGTATATTTGTATCCATTCATATATAGGATCCATATGATTTTTGTATGCATTTGTATGGGATCGGTATGGTATTCATATGGATTTGTATATAGGATCTGTATGTTATTCGTATGCATTTGTATGGGATTCATATGGGACTGAACATGCATATTGAATATGAATCCTACCATGTTCTGAGGGGGACTATTTGAACAAATACTAATTATCTTGCATTCGATTTAATACAAGTCAAATAATAATAATAATAATAATTGTGCCCATCCCTACTCCAAATCTCTCCAAATCTGTTCCGAATCTGCTTTGCATCCACTCAATCTGCTCTGAATCCACTTTGAATCACTGCAGATGTGACTGGGCAGCCACTTTACTGCCTCCCCACCCTTCATAAATATAATGAAACATCAAACAAATGCACAAAAGCATTTGCCTTGCATTCAAATGTCGATCTTTGAACGTAGCCAACATTCTATTTGAATGCAAATGTACAAATTCATACAAATTTGTACATGTTTTGAATGTGATGAATATTCATGCACATCTCCACTAAGCTTGTGTTGTTTCTTTCATTGAACTATGCGTCCATCTCATCCTTTGAAGTCCACCAGGCCAGTTTGGTCTAGTGGTTAGGGAGCCGGACTCTTTTCTGAGAATACTGTGTTCGATTCCACCCTCCCCACAAAGCCAGCTGGATGACCTTGGGCTAGTCACTGCACCCTTCTGAGCTCTCACAGTCCCACCTACCTCACAGGGTATTCTGCTGTGGGAAGAAGAATAGAAAGCTTTGTCAGCCACTTTGAGTCCCCTTAAATGGGTGAGAAAAGCAGGCTAGAAAAGCCAAATCTTCTTCTTTTCTCCCTCCCCTCCTTGAGCACTAGAAGGCACAGGTTGGTCCAACGGTGTAAGACAGACGGTGAGACGGGAGAAGAAATGATACAACAAAGGAAAAACAAGCATGGCTATGCAAAGTCAAAGCAGTTAACTCACTATGCAAACTTTCAAAACGTTTCTACCTTTTTCTCCCCCAACCAGCTGGTAAAAATAAAGAATCTTGATAGAATCATAAAAAGTTATCACAGGGATGAGCTGTTAATAATTTGAACATAAAAGTCAAATCCTCCTTAGCAAGAAACTATTCCTGGTAAATCCGTGGAGCATCTGTCAGTATTTAACTGCCCCAGTGATGGGTAACAAAGTTGTACGGAGAAATGTTGCCTAATTAAATGTGAAGTTTATATATAACCTCTCAAGACATTATTGAATTTCCAGTGGAATTGCTCAAACACAGAAGTAGTCTGTAATGAAAAGGATGATTAATCTTGTTCCTCCTCCTATTACCAACTCTAATTAGGAAAATAAATAAATAAATAAATATATTTAGGTGAACAGCCATGAGTTGTAGAGTCTTAAAACAGTGAATTTCATCTTTGCATTTATGAACTTGATCGAAAACTTAAGGCTTTCCTGTTAATTAGAACCTTGAGGAGTACTGCCAGAGTCCTGGGCCAGTACAGAGGTGTGCAAACAGCATGCCCACATGGTGTGCCATTGAAATGGGTCCCTGGTAGGGATGTGCACAAATGGGCTTTTTGGCATTCAATTTGCCAAATGAATCAAATGTTAGAAAATTTGTATTTGTTCAAATAGATCCCATTCAAATGTGATAGGATTATATTCGATACAAATATATTTGTATGAATTTGTATGAATATTCAATAAACACATATGTATCCTGGATCTGTATCCTGGAACCATATCCTGGTATGGATCCTGCATACAGATCCTATACTGATGCATACATATCAGATAGGTACTCTATACCAATACATATATATTATACGAATCCTATACCAATGCATATATATCCATGAGTATTCGATACATATCCCCAGTTTAACTAATGTATGAACTACTCATATGAATGATCCGAAACATTAGTATTCATGTAAATATTAATGTACTAATGTCGTAACATTCAATTAGTGTACAAATGTCCAAATTTGTACGGATAAGGGATGTTATGAACATTTGTGCACTTCCCTAGTCCTAGGATCCATAAGATAAGACAGAACATAAAATCCCTTGTGGCTTTTCTGTGTGACAGAGTATGAGTGAGGGCAGGTCACAGTAGAGGGACTATTTATAGTTTTTGATTGCACACCCTGTTGTTCTTTTGTGGTTACTGCAGGAGAGGATAACCCACTTGTATTCTTGCTGGTCCCAACTGAGAACTTTCATTACTGGCCTTCAGAGCATTTAGAGACATCAGCACTGGTTCCAAAGCTGCCACAGCTTTCAAAACTGGCAGTGAGGATGGCACGGGATAGGCCATCCCCATGCAAATGGCCCTCTCCCACACCATCAGCTTGGAACAGGTTGGGATAGGGCAGCGTACCTTGCCCTGGGATACAAAGATAAAGTACAAAAATAGCCAAATCAAGTAATCTGAAGGACTAGCATAATAACTAAACATTTACTCCACAGACTTAACAGAGAAGACACAGCTCCTTACTCGCTCCACAAATATTTCCCTTTCCAGGAATCCCAAAGGTGGGTTGAAGAAAAGAGTTTACATTAAGATGCTTCTAGAATTTCATGAAGAAATTTACAAGTTATTAGGGGCGTGTATGAATATTTGTAACATCCATCATTCATACAAATTTGTATAAATTTGGACATTCGTACTCAAATTGAATGTTACAATATTTGTAAAATATCATTTGTATGAATACAAATGTTTCTGAACATTAGTAAAAATAGTTCAGACATTCATTAGATTCGGGGTGTGAAAAAACAGAGCACCAGTAGCATCTGCAATGGATCCAAATTGCACCTGGCATGGATTGACAGTGGATTAAAAGTGGATCCAGGACAGATTTCACACTTTCAGAGTTACAGATATGTATCAAATACGTATGGGATACATATTCATTTGTGTCAGATACGTATTCATTCATATCAATACATATTGAATATTCATATAAATACATACGAATAGATTTGTATCAAATAGACTTTTACCACATTCTAATATGGTCTATTCGTACGAATACAGAATATAATTCAAAATAAAGGGAAAGGGGGAAAACAGAGAGGGGGGACAGGAAAAAGATGGAGATGAAAAAGGGAGGAGATGTGAAAGGTTTGAGGCAGTAGAGACACCCAAATGAACTGGTGACTCTGTCAAAACACCATCCAGATTCAGATTGCAGCTTTACAATCAGAACAAGATTGCTCTGAGTCCCATTTTATAGACTTTTATGTGATGTTTCTGGCTTATTTTTTCCCTTCCTCCTTTTCACCTTTCTAGTAGTTCTCATTGAGTGCAGCTATAAAAAACGTAATAGCTGCTGATGTTCAATTTGCAAATGTTTAGGCACATCAACATTCATTTACTTTTATGTGAAGGGTAGATGTGGTCTTGTTGAGTCTTTAGTACATTTGCAGTCACCCATATTATTGTGTACCTTTTTTAATGTTTGGATTAAAACAAAAATTAAATACCTACAAAATGGCTCAGTCATTTCTTTTAGACTATCATCCATGGAAGGCATTATTGGCTACAAACTCTTAATGCTTAAAGCATGCATTCAATCACCACCACCCCCATTTGCTTTTCAAATATCACCTTGAAGGTCAAAGTCAGACCATAATGCTCTAAAACCAGATTGTTTTGGTAAAAGAGGGCAGTAAAAACCTTGATGCATTTAAAGCAAAACTTTAGTCTTCACGAAAGTGGCTGAAGAGAAGGGATGATTACTTCTAGCTTAGAGATATTGGAAAATAAGCATAGGTTCCTTAAATGTACTATTACAAATTTAACAGTAAAATTTAGGATCTACAATATTTATAAATCTCTGAATTCTTGTGATGCAATCTGCTAATAAGGATATGTTTACAGAAAGGCAAAAACTTGCTTATTATTTAAAATAACAGACAAAAATATTTTGCACTGTATGGGCCAAAAATTGCCCATGTCTACACTTACTGGTATCCTGGTATCCTCTCTCTTCTGCATTCTGTTGTGGGTTAGTGAAGTCCCACCCACTGCTACCACACTGCATCCCCTTAAACACAGCGTAGCTCAGTAGAGCTGTTTTTGCACTGCCACTTAGACCCCATTAAAAACCCTTTAGGAACCCAATTGGTACCCAATTGGTACCAATCAGGAAGGCCCTGCCCCACTGAACACCTATTTAAGGCCCCACCCCAAAGGCCCTGTCACCATGAGGGCAGGAGAAATCCAGATTTAATGGGTCCTTTAAAAGTGTCCAGAATCCGGTCTTCAGACATGAAGACCGGATTAAAGGACATGTGTCTTCATGACTTACCTGTTGATGAGGTCCAGGGGTGGGGCCAGCAGGAGCAAAGCTGCTTCATGTTCTTCTTGACCTTGTGATTGAGTGCCAATGTTCATATTACAGTGTCACCAGATCAAGAGAACATGAAGAGCAAGGAGAACAAGGGACCTGTTCACACAAGGGCTTTTGGAATGCAGGAAGGATGCTTTGGGCAGAGCATTCACTCCTCTGGGTGGGCAGTTCCATTCAGAACTGCCCAAGCCTGTTCCAGAGCGCCTACAATGTGTTCCAGGTGTAGAGTAGTTAATACTGCTCTACAACCGGCCCAGGGCATTTGGAACCAGTCCGCAGCTGGTAGGAAGGGAGAGCATTTACATGCTCCATCCCTGACAGATGCAGGCCCCTCCTCAGGCCTGTCTGGATTGGGTCCAGCTGGACCCAGGGGTGGCCAGTCCTGGCACGGTCCCTTCCCCTGTTCCTGCAGGTTCTAGGGGACAGGATTGGGTCTCCTAGGCCCACAGACACCCCCACGGGCACACACACCCATGGGGACAGGCCTAAATGGGAATACGCGCTTGCACGCAGCACCTACCTCATCCTCGCCGGCTCTTGAAATGGTGAGCCGAGTGCACCTGTGCACATCAGCCACTCTCTGATTGGCTAGCTACAGCTAGCCAATCAGAGCAAGCCAGTCAGCTAGCTAGTGCAGACGCGTTCCTCACCTGCCTACATGTGCATGGGCAAAGCATCCCCGAATGTCATAGCCTAACTGCACTACAGCCATTTGGCTGTATTGTGAAAAGCCCTAAGTGGAGGACTTCTCTATTACTTGCTTCATTTTTAAAAAAATCACTTTGAAAGTACTAGGCTACTCCCAATACTCAGTATGATAGAATTTGTCATTAATCTTGAAAAAGAAGAATCTCTGCTGCAAGTTCAAGCATCATATCTTCTCACTTTGCCCCTCTCTTCATCCAACTTGTACTTTATGATCCATTAGTCTTTGGTCTATAACAAGATGCATATAAGTGGTTGATGTAGAAGATTATTAATGCTAACTGACAATTGACCCCCTCTCAGGACTTAGTGCCTTTCTCCCTAATATAGCTGTGCTAATATTTATTCTAGTTTCACTTCTGACTTGCAACACCTCTATATCCTACTTTGATGTTCCAGTTTGCCTATCTGTTATTGCTTTTCTAAAATTTCAGAAATAGCATCCTTCACCTTTACAATACCTTTTTTTCCCCAGAGCATCAAGGGCAAAATAGGAAAAAAAGAAATACACTCAAGAAGTGCATACCTACCTGTGTCATCTCAACTTCTAACAAATGCACCATTTTTCTGCACCCCTCGCTCTTTTTTTAGTGTAAGGTATTGAAAACAGAATCTACATTTTGGACGAAAACATCGTTTTCTGAGGAAGTAAGTGGATGGAGTGGGAATGTGCCTTTTTGGAATGTATGCTGTCTCATACTAAGAAAGTTTCTATAGTAAGGGCATCTGTGATGTATTTATTATTGTTGCATGGAATGTATGTAAATGTATTTATTGTAAGAACTGCCTTTATAACATGCTTAGTTAGTTAAAACAGGTAAGCAGCAGGGCTCTGATACCCTAATTAGCATAAAGGAGGGGGGAGTGAGTACTCCAGATACAGCCAATGAGAATGAAGGCTCATGCCAGGGTGGAGGTATATAAACCACCTGCCAAGAGAAGAAGAGGTTCTTCTTTGCTGAGAGATTTGGGGTGGCAGGTTCAGGTGAAACTGATCTACACCCTGAGGGAAACTTACCTCATAGATCCTTACTTCCTGGGCCGTTATCATCCAGGAAGGGAAAACTAGGATAGCCTAGGGCTTTAGAGAACTAGATGTGTGTGTGTGTGTGTGTGTTACTTGAGAATGTTGTCTTATGTCACCACAGCATCCATCATGCTCACTGCAGCAGAATAAAGAAGGCCTTGGCCCATCTAAGCATGCTCCATCTGCACAGGGCAGAGCATAAACCAGAGGCCTATTCGCACTATGGCCTCTAGTCAATAATTAGTGCACCTCTGGTGAGGAGCATATGCACATTGAGTAGGCTGTTACAGCCTACAAGTGTGCCAGTCCTCCCCAGAAGTACACTAATCATTGATTAGGTGTCAAGCACAAAATCATGCTCCACACGTTGACCAACAGTAGCTAATCACTTATCTCAAGTATCCAATGGCATGACCATTCACTCTTGCCAGTACTACAAGGTCGTTTGAGGTCCTATACAAGTGTGCTGGAACCTCGGATGACCATAAACATGACTGTGCATGCACAGAGCATCAGCAGCATCAAGGTGATGGCGCTGACACACACACAGTCATGGAGGCACTGCTGCCAAAATGGTGGCACCCAGAGGAGGACTGGGCCTCAGGATTGATTAAGCTGAGTGTCCAATCCCGGGGGGGGGATTGTGGGTAAAGTTGACTAGCGCTCAAGTGTGAGCACTAGTCAATGTTGTATTAGTACACTCCTTTCCCCTCCAGCAGATGGGAAGGCTGCCTCAGGATAGGGCACACAAAAATCTGTGAGGTAAAATCCCAGTTCTCTTATCTTACCCTCTAACCTAATACCCAATTCTCTTCTCTTGACCACTTGGGGTTTAATTTGTTTCTCACTCCTCTAAATTTGAACAATTTGAAAGTATATAAAAGCACAATGTTGTTATTTTTTATAGTTTTATTTTTAATGATTAAGGTATTTTGCTCTCATAATTAACAGAGTTGATTTTGTATGTTCAACTTAGCTAATAAGCTATTAAAATTACAGAAGAAGCAGAAAGGTAATAAACTTATTCAGTCTGTCCTTAAATGATGCAGATGCTGCACATCTCGTCAATATTTACTGGCTGGAGTCACATTAGTAAAAATAAATGCTTCTTAGCTCTTTAGCGGAGCAGGGGGAAAGATCAAATGAGTAGGCCCAATAGTCAATTATCTTAATGGATTCTGCTGTATAAAATGGACCCATTGTTACTTAAGTAACAAAGTGGAAAGCAATTACTTAATGAGCTCATATACTGCTACTTCCCTTTCAACTTTGTAATTATTGAATTAATTGAGAAGTGAACTTCTAGATAAGCCTGTCTAAATACGCTAATTAAAAGAAAAAGAAAATGATAACTTCTGTGATGGATCTTCTGATGAACCTTATTAAGCAGGGCAAGGAGAAAGATATAACAAACAAGAAATTCTTCTTCTCAGATCAATACAGATCTGATCTCTACATGATTGATATTACTGTATAAGAGTTGCCATTATAAGAGTAACAGTGAGATTTTTATGGTAAAATGTGCACCTGCATTAATAAATGCAGATTTATCAGCTATATTGAGAATTTCAATTATGAATAGGAGGTGAGGTCTGTATCACATGAGCTAAATACCTCTGGGGGCAGGATGCAGGTGCAATTTGAGATGCTTTGTGTGAGGTGCAGGTGAGCAATCATCAGTATAGGGGTGAATAAATTAATTATAGAGGTGAATAAATTAATTGCATTTATTAAATGTAAAACTTCTGTTTGAATGAATACAGCAAGGTGCCTGTCATTACCAGGCTAAAAGCCTGAATTCTCCCCTCCAAGTTAACGCCTGCCGGCCTGTGTTCTTTATCTTATCTTTTGACCACAGATGGCAGGTATAGGAGGCAAAGGAGAAGAGAATTTACACTTACAAAACTAGTTAGCAACAGGGTGTGGTTAGGAGAAGAATTAAGATGAAATAAGGAACTTTAATTAATGCAAATTTGCTTCTGTAATACTCTGCTTGCATTAAGTTAGAACTTTAATATCAGAATGAAAATATAAATATAATGGTATTCTCTACCATTAATAGGGAATAATCTAACAGCTAAAAAGTTGTTTGCAACTCCCTTTTGCTGTCTTGTAGGATACGCCTACAAGACAGCTAAAACGCCTCTTAAGTGCCTTATCTTTAAACACAGACAAAGACTAGGCGCTAATTATTAGTGAGGTGTAAAATGTTTGGTACGTTAGCTTCAAGAAACTCAAAGCTAGCAGAGTGACAGAAGGGAGTCTGTCCAAATTAGGAGCAAGACTAACGGGACAGAAAAGGTATTTTTCTTTGAGCAAGAATTATAATATAAATGCTTGCAATGTATTGATTGTAAGCAAAACTAATAAGAAGGGATAAAAGTTGTTTTCAATTATCTCTCTCTTGCTCTCCTTCTGCTTACGTCAGAAGTTCCTTATCGCTTGAAACTTATGTTTTCATGTATAGGAGGCTGGGGCAGGGCAGAAGCTACAGCCTGTCCTTCTCAGTCCCCACCCAGGTACTGTGCATTGAGAACTATATTAATTTGAGTGTTTTTATCTGATGATGAAGGAGAGACACACCTATCTGTTGGCCAAAATGAGGGGCACGCATCACCTTTGGGTGTGCGTCCCTGCAGGTAAAAATGTAATAAATATTGCTGATCCTTTCCTGGAACAATCTGGTCTCATGCACTGTTATTGGGGACCCTTCTGGGGTCACCTGACGCCTTCATCAGGACAAGGAAGTACAGTGAGAAAATGCCACATGATTCATTGCAGCTCTTAGTCTGCAAAGCTTCATTTCTGTAGAGAATCCTCCTTTTGTGCCAGGAATGGCTGCAACTTTGGTGCAAAAGTAGTTCAAGGAGAAACCAGTCAAATGTCAGTGTCTCAGGCCAGCAACATTCAAGGAGCTAATGCACATATCCACACTCAGGGTGAGCAGTAGCAAGTGGTCAAGTTCCAAAGTCCATTGGGGGTTAAAGAGTTAAGCAAAGTCAGTGAAAGCCAGGGTCGAAGTTATCAGAGGGCCAGCATAGTTAGTAATGACTGAAGAAGCAAGGGTCATGGAATCCGGAGCTGCAGATTTGCAAGCATTTTGTCTGCAAGAGCTCCTGTTTGGTCTGAGCGGCTCCTAATTAGAATTGTGAGAGGCACGGCCCTTTTGGTGCAGCTGCCACTTGACCTGCAGTTGCTCAGAGCATCTCAGGTGTTCTCGCTGTTGCCGGAGAAAGCTCTGTGAAGGGCATGGCTCAGCATCTTTGCTTGAGCTGTCTCCAACTTGGGAGACAAGATAATTGTTTATGTTTGATTCTTGAGGCACTCCTTCATCACCCTGGCTGACAAGGAAGCTTGGCTGGGCTTGGCTAGCATGTCTGACACCCTCCTCATCCTCAAAGGAGGAGGGGTTGATGGCATGAGACACGACAACCGGTAAATTGCTAGGCCCCTCCTTCCTCCCTTCACTGGGCCACTATCACCCCTTTTTTCTTATTTCATTATTATTCTGGGCCATAGTGGGTTGACCTGACACAAGATATGGAACTCATCCCAAGCTGAAATGGGCTGTCACTGGTACAGAATTGTACATCTGCTTTGGGATGACCCTATGCCATTTGCTTGTTGTTTCTAATGTGGTTTTTCTGAAAACTCTATTGATTTTTCTGCTATGTTTTTAATAAAATTTTGATATTTTGATTTAAGAATAATTTATTTTAAAGTGTTTCTAGCCAACTGCCCAAATCTCAAAGTCCTACATAGATTGAGGACAGCTGGAAGAGATTTTTCGCAAACCTTTAGATCTCAATTCACCACTCTCACTATGATCTTCAGAGATAGCAAGGGCACTGACCCAGAACAGCCTTTCAAATACAAAATGATTTTTCTGAGATAGGAAGAGTGGTCCAGCTACTGGAACTGCTCCAGGCTGGACCTGCCAAAAAAAGCCCATGGATGCCTGAGGAGCCATAAGAGAAGGTAAGGGGACAGGTGGGATGCCTCTTCTGGCATCTGCGGGCCTTTTTTGGTGTGATCTAGGGGCAGAACCTTGCTGGGTTCTGCTCACATTATCCACCAGTACATAACGTCATTGCAGGATCTTGGGGAGAAATATTAAAGCAAACATGTTTAGTATTGTATTATATTGTTGTGTTTCTGTATGTAATAATAATTAAAAATTACATTTAGTGTTACTGTCAGGATTAACTGTTCCTGTCATTCTGTAATCAACACAAACTTCTGAATATGGAAATCTTTTCATACCTGGTGACATCCCCCCCCCCTTTAAACTAAACATTTAATTGGACTTTAGTAAATGCAATTCTAATAACTGGAGAATCTCTTCTCTTTCATTTTTGATTCTCTCAAAAATTTAAGAGGCAACTTCTGATTGTTTATTTTATTTTTTACAAAATGCACATAAGATTATGACTAATCAAATCACCAGAAATATATATTCATAGCCATGGGGGGCACAGATAATTGCATCATTTTTTGAAGAAAATGAGCTTTCTCATTTTGCAGAAATCCAAATGTCTCACTTTTAATAAAGAAGGGGGGGAAAGAAAAAAAGATTTGCTAGAGAAGAAATGGGATTTTACTTCAACAATTGGGAGGTCTTTTTGTTCACCAACCTGTTCATTTTCTTTTGAAAAGGGCTGGCTTTTGACTTTGAGCACTGGGGTTGAGAATGAATCTCTGTGGACGTCATGTGTGAATGGGAATGAATAACAATGGTGCCCTACAGACCAGGATAGTAATGGGGTTACAGCAAGGCTCCAGCTACAATTCTCACTTTGATCTTGGCATATCACGTATTGTTAAAAAATGAAACAAAAGATTGTTTGACAAGCTCAAAATGAAATTTCCAGTTAAAGCTTTGTGCTATTCTCATCACGCTTGCGGATGTATTTATTATTAAGAATTTGTATTACAGATAAGATCTATAAAGATCTAGATCTATTTCAATCTAGATTCTGCCCTGCTTATGTCATGGAAGGTGAGTTGGTCACCCTGATTGATGACCTTCTCCAGGAAAGAAACAGGCAGAATGGACTCCTGCTAGTTCTTCTGGATCTGTCAGCAACTTTTGATACCATGGACCGTGGTATCCTTCTGGAAAGGCTAAGATATTGGGGAGTAGGAAGCAGGGTGTGCTGTCTTGGTTCCACTCCTATTTTCAAGGCCAATTCCAAAGAGCAGTTGTGGGAGATTCTTGCTCAACACCTTAGGAACTCACATAAGAACATAAGAGAGGCCCTGCTGGATCAGGCCACAGCCCTTCCAGTCCAGCATCCTGTTGCACACAGTGGCCGGCCAATTGCCTATGGGCATCTCAAGCATTTGGAGTTCTTTATGGGTTGAACTTATCTCCCATACTTTTTAATAACTATATGAAGCCACTGAGAGAGATCATCAGGAGAACTGGAGTGAGTTGTCATCAATAAGCCGATTGACACCCTGCTCTTTTGCTCTGTGTCATCTGAATCAGGTGGTTGAACTGAGAAGGGAATACTCCAGATAAGCAAGGCATTTAGGACTATCCAACACCTTGGAAGTGATGAGTCAACCAGTGCAGATGTTTCAAGAGCGGTGTGATGTGTGTCCAGCCTGAAACTCCCATCAGCAGTTGAACTGCAGCATTCTGTACTAGTTACAGCTTTCAGCCTGTTTTCTAGTGTAGCTCCATTTAGATACCCTCAGTAAACCACTACTTGAAATAAACATATGTGATACCCACACTAAATTTCAGTGCTGGGGGATGTAATTTAAAAACTGTAGTGAAGGCGCATTCAATGAGGAATAAGCAAGGAAGTTCAAACAGACAATCTGAGCAGATAAGGAAGGGGTGTTCGCTTGCGGGCGTGAGACTTGAACAAACCACAACACACTACCAGAAATTAAAAAAAACACATGCTACCAGGGTTTTAAAATTATAGAAGTCCCTTACAGGAATAAAAGACAGGGATAAAGAGTATAAGGCAGCTCACGCTGGGGGATGGGTGGTGCCACAACATATGAGAACAAATTTGGGTTGTTGGGATTCTGGTCTGTTGGCAGACCTAATTAAATAGGTCTACCAATGATCCAGATTAAAGGCCTCCTAATCTGAGGCCTATTCACACTTCAGCTGGTGGTCACCAGTTAGACATCTGCACTTAAAGGAGGCTGTTACAGCCTCCAAGAATGCTCTGCCTTCCCAGAAGTTCCCTAATGGTTGATTAAGTAATGTTAACTAAAAGGTTACCTGGAGCATTCAATGATGTGACCATTCACTATATTTCCAGTTCCCTACTGTCAGTGGGTGGGGGAGGCAGCATCCACGCAGGTGTGGTGGCAGCTGGACTCCCAGGTGGGTATAGGGTACCCAACTGAGCAACTGTCAGGTGGCCATAGGGGCTGTAAAGAGCAGGGATATGCGAGTAAGGAGCTATTTAATTATGCACCTCTTTCCACTTGGATGAGTCAGCCTCCTGGCAAGAAGCTAATTAACAGGTAGCTCCAAGGGGTTGCAGGGGCTTGAAATTTCTCT
>MTQE01000390.1:8335474-8364679 GCA_014337955.1 Aspidoscelis marmoratus
GGGGGGGGGGCAATAAGGTTACCTCCCTGAGAAAAAGAGAAAACAACTCTCTGTGCCCCCTTGCTCCCTTGCCTTTACTCCCCTTTCAAGGCAAGCAAGCAGCTTGCCTGGGAAAGGGAGCAAAATCACGATCCCTGCGGAATGGTGGTAGAGAAAACTGTGACATCCCAATGCAGGGATTCGCTGTGGTTTTCATGGGGCACCAGCCCCAGTGCTCCTCCTCCTCACTTTCCCCTTTGCCGCATTGTCAGCGACAGACTCTTTGCCCAGCTCTGTCCTGGGCGCTGTTGGTGCCACTAAAGCCTTTGCAGCCTTTGACAGCTGCATTGCTCTCGCAAGAGGTTTTTCTTCAGAGCCTGTGCTAATCTCTGAAGTGCCCTTCGGAGGGACTTCGAAGCTGAGTCTCCTCTAAACCCCATTGCCAGCTTGTAGTGAAAACAGGTTCCCTACAATATAGTTTTAAGGCTGAAGACCCCATTGTAGAGGGGTCTACACGAAATCTGGATTATAGGTCCTGAAGGACCCATATAATCCAGATTTCCCTACCTCTGGTGAAAACAGATACGTCCCTAATGGGGTCTGTGGTGGAAATGGGGTCATCCGGCTCTCAGCCAAATGGGACATTAATAGGTGCTTCAATGGGTACTTAGTGCCAGTGGAAAAAACACCCTATAAGACTTCTTGAGTCATAGAGCATTGGGGCGCAGTACACCCTTCTATGGTGAAGAAGAATTTTCTGTATTACACTGTAATCTTGCTTATCATTAGAAAGTGCATCTGTAGACCAAAAACTAATACAGAATCAGATACACTGTCAAGGACACATGGTATTTTACTGAATTGCAAAGCCAGCTCCATTGTGGTTTATCTAATTTACACTTGATCATAATAACTGCTTTCACTGTTCTTCTAAAAGGAGGAGAAGAAGAAGAAGTTGTCAAGGAAGGAAAGGATGAAATAGAATGACACACTTTTGTTATGCCTCATGCCTAATTACTTTGCAGATATATTTTCTGAGGAGACATATTAAAATATGTTGAAGTGTCTCTTGTACTCATTGCACTAGTTAATGTCTATCAGGGCCTCAATTATGAGACTGTAATCTGGTGGTGGAGGGGGTTATAAGTTTTACAGTGCCATTAAAATTACCATGAGTTTTCACTAATGCTAACAAGGATCCAAGTCTGAAATGCTTAATTGATGAAGGAGAGATAAGGGTCACAAAGTAAGCTAGTGCTGGGAGAGAAGGCCTGAGAGTGAGCATACCAGATCAAAGCTACCTCCATGGTTTTATTGTGAGCAAGTTTGGTCTCATGGTTAGAGTGCTGGGCTCATATCTTGTACACAGCTGGGTGACCTTGGGCTAGTCACCGCTCCCTGCTGAGCTCTCACAGCCTCGCCTACCTCATTGGGTGTTTGTTGTGAGGAGAAGAACAGAAAGCTTTGAGTCCTCTTAAGGGTGAGAAAAGCAGTGTAGAAAAGCCAAATCTTCTGTTTCAGGGCATGAAGAAGCCCAGTGATGTGGTGATCAAGGTTTCCCTCCACAGACCATGAAATCAAGTCTTTATGTGAGAGCACCTCCAATGGCATTAACACTGACCAACCAATAATTGGCTGATTGGTTAGTGTCACAGACAATTAACTAGCCATGTGCCACCAGAAGAAAGGGGAGTGGAAACATATACACAAAGAAAGTAGAGTTCTGAAGAAAAATAATAATGATTAAAAATACAGCAAAAAAACCAAAAACCAACAACCCTCAAAAGGAAAATAAAACGCAAATTGAAATAAGAAAACAGGGATACGTATCAGATACGTATGTGCTCATATCGAATATCCATACGAATCTGTACTAATACATTCATATCAAATAGAATCCTACAACATTTGAAGGGGATCTGTTTGAACAAATACAGATTTTCTAACATTTGATTCACTATGAATCAAATGTCAAGAAACCCATTTGTGCTCATCCATAGTAAGAAAGATTTTTAAAAAAGCCACAAAGTACCCAGTTTCTAGACCCAAATTCACCAGCATCCCTAGCTGACTGTTAAAGCATATGTGTCACTGGCTGCATCCAGACAAGGTCAAAACCTGGATTAGCTGGACCTGATCGTGGTGCTCCTATACAGTCCTGGAATACAAAGCCAATTTACTGGATTATTGTTATTCCAATCCAATTGGGGATTAGGACATGTGAAAAGAAAGTCTCACAGCTGTGAAATTCTTGCTGCGGAAACGCTGAAACCTGGAGTAGAGATGTAATGTATGGAGAATGAGTGATAGTTCCAAATCTGCCTTAAATCAGTAAATTAATAAATAGCAGAATAAAAGTGTTGACTGGAAGCAGCTACTGTGAGCAGTACTGCAACAAGAGTTCAAGGAAACTGATGGATTTTTAGAAGGAACGAGGTGTAAACTAGCTGTTGCATTGCCTAGAAATATTTCACTCAATATCTTAAGTGTGCAGTGGACATAGGAGGCTGCTAATTAGACTGATGGAGGGGTGAAGTAGAAGAAATATGCTGTCATTGTGCACTGCCCTTCTTTATTAAATGCATTCCAGGTAAATTATCAGATGGAAGGAAAACATTCAATTTCACAAGGATATTAGGCCAAAGATGATTTCCCTCTCCTAGGTAAATGGGAGGCCATGAGTTATTGCAGGGGGAATGGGATGCTGCCTTGGTGGCAGGAGGCTGTGGGGACCTCTGGCCTCCTCCAAAGTTTTCGCCGAAGTTTTCACAAATACCGGATAATTTGATTCACGGACAAATAGGGCCTACAAATGTAGGTTCCATTCAATGCATCTGAAAATGTCGGGATTCATACAAATTCATGCAGCTTCCAAATAGCACAAATATTCATGCACATCCCTACTCTTTGGATAGTGCTTTTGCAGTGGACACAATAGCAAAATAAATTCACCCTGCTGTATTCAACTACATTCAAAATACAACATTGTTACAGTAGCTAAGTGTATCCAGAAAGCTGAAATCAAATGGAGCCAAGAACAGCTAATATTTCATCTGAATGGGAAGTCCCCATGGATAAAAGCTATGTCCATTTGGACTAAAAATCTATTCAAAATTGGATATTTCTCAAAATTCTTGGTCTTCTCTGCTGGACTCTTTTATTTTTAATGTGGTTCAGTGTGTACACATTTTCTTATCATGTTCTAAACCTTTTGCATCCTGTCTGCTGCTGATGTTGCTAAATGGAAAAGAACTAGAGTACTGGATGGGAGGGAATTGGTTGGAAATTCTCTTGTTTTGTAACCATATTACAAGGGGGGGAATTATGATAAATTCAATTGAATTACTAAAAATGGAAAACCTTTTTGCTCTGCCTTTCTTTGTTCATCTGCCACTACTGTTTTGGGAAGCAGGATGTTTATTCCTAGAATTTTGCAACAGCAGGGCTACTAATGGCCACTCAAATGAATTGTAATATGCTTGAAGTAAATAATTAGAGATGCTATAAGTGATTTCAGTGGGTAGCCTTTTACAGCTCTGTTTATCCAGTGAAGAAAGTAGCTACCAATTAGCTGGGGGAGCTGAGAATTAGAGACAACCTTTTGAGAAGAGTGAAAGACTTTCGAATTCAGTACTATGCTATTCATGTCTATGTTTTTATTTGGGGGACCAGATTTAATAAAAAGGGTTAGGAAAGGAGGGGAAATAAGGGAGGGGACAGCAAGTGGCAAAGCAAGATGGTGTCAGAGAGCCAGCATGACTCTTCCTTCCTGTTGCACATATAATACAAAAGGCAATGTCCTCGTACAAGTGACTGAAATTTGTATTCCTGTAATTAAGTTGTCACAAGGCAATATTTTCAAATAATATAATAATAAGGGTGCTTCCACATAGCATCTTAAAATACATATAAAGACACATGTAAGACAAATATGAGACACATAGATTACTTACCTTCCACACAGGAGGCCAGATCCGTGACTCTTTGTGCGGCTGTTTCTGCACTCCGGCGCACAAGATCCAACCCTAATCAGGTCTTGCCGCCGCAGAATCCAGCCTCCAGGAAGACCTCGAAAATTAAGTCTTCGGCCCCTTGCCTCAATCCGGTCAGAAGCAGGACGCTTCTGCACCCGGAGAGGCAAGGGGCCGGATTTTCCAATGGCCGCCATCTTGGGAAGGGCAGAAGTAGGCCGGTCTGCCTTCTTTCAGCCTTCCCTCATGTGCTGCGCACCGCCGGAAACGTGTGGTGACTGGCAGCTGTATGCTCCAGTCCCGCGGCTCTGGTGGCATCGGTGGCACATGGAAAGACCACAAATAAAATAGAAATGAAAAGGTTGTGATCAGAAGATGGATTGGAGAAGCTTTAAAGTGAAAATGTGATCACAGCCTTAATCTGATAACATTGACTGAGACTAATAATAATTAATGATGATGATGATCCACATTATCCTTAGGAGACTTTAGTTTGGAATAAGGAAATCACAGTTACTTTCCTTTAGATTTTTGCTCGTCTTCCAACCTGGTGACTTCCATCATGATATTCCATATCATAATGCTACAAGCTTGTACCTTTGTGGAACAAGTTGGTGAGAATTTTCATACATGATTTCTTGAATGTGCCAGATAGAGAATTATTGATGTGGTTTTTCCATTTTTCTAATGCCTACATGATGTTCCTCCTCCTCCTGCCCTTCTTTTTCTTCTTCCCACCAGTTTCCACAGTCTCAGAAGGGATAAATTCTAGTTACTTTTGCCTACTTCTTGAGCCTCTATTGTACTGGCATTTGTACAAGTCTACACTCAGAAACTAAGCTTCAGGGAATTCCTGTCTTGAAACAGCATAATGTACAGCTAGAGAGCAAAGCTAGACAATGAATAAATCATAAAAGAGATGGTTAATAGCTGAATAATATCAAACTATGATTTGACCAAACCACAAGGTTGTCAATTGTCATAGATCCGCTTCTATTAAAAAAAATTAACTGCCTGAAACAGAAGCTAAAATCAAGGGGATATCTAAAAGTGCTAAAAATATTATTTGAGCAAGTTTGGTCTAGTGGTTAGGGAGCCAGACTCTTGTCTAGGAATACCAGGTTCAATTCTGCCCTCCTCCATGAAGCCAGCTGGGTGGCCTTGGGTTAGTCACAGCTCTCTTCTGAATTCTCACAGCCCCACCTACCTCACAGGGTGTTCTGTTGCAGGGAGAAGAATAGAAAAGCTTTGTCACATGCTTTGAGTCCCTTTAAATGGGTGAGAAAAGCAGGGTAGAAAAGCCAACTCTTCTTCTTCTTGACCTCTGCTGGAAATATGCTTATGTCAGTGTAAATTTGCTACCTACCTTTATCCAGCAAAACAGTGGTGGCCAAATCCTAGAACTATTCAAGTAACAGAAGAAGAAGAAGAAGAAGAAGAAGAAGAAGAAGAAGAAGAAGAAGAAGAAGAAGAAGAAGAAGAAGAAGAAGAAGAAGAAGAAGAAGAAGAAGAAGAAGAAGAAGAAGAAGAAGAAGAAGAAGAAGAAGAAGAAGAAGAAGAAGAAGAAGAAGAAGAAGAAGAAGAAGAAGAAGAAGAAGAAGAAGAAGAAGAAGAAGAAGAAGAAGAAGAAGAAGAAGAAGAAGAAGAAGAAGAAGAAGAAGAAGAAGAAGAAGAAGAAGAAAGGCTGAATTTGTTAAAATATTGCTTTTAAGCTATTCAGATTTCAATTGGAAATCAGAAAGACAATTTTGCAAAAAAAAATGCCACATATAAAATTGAAATTCAAGTTCATAGAGCATTCTTCTTCATTGCAAACAAATGAATATGCTTGTACTTAATCATTCATAACCAGTGCTCAGTTTTCAAAGATTAAAATGACCATTGTTTCTTCAAATCCAGAAAAAATTCTTCATTCTATAAGGAAGATAATTATTTTTGACAAGAATAACTTCCCAAAGAAAGTAAAAGTTTTTTCATGCATAGTTATAAATTACAATATGAGTAAGCTGGGGTACCTATTTGGCCACATTCTTGGAGATCATACATTTTCACTCAGGCCCTTGTGTAAAATTAACCTGCAGTTCATATGTCCTTGTGTGATCAGAAAAGGAAAAAGAGAAGTCACCAGAGAACCATTATAAACCAGTCCTCATTAGTTATGTCATACAGGAGTCAGCTTCTCCAGGACTGTCAGTCTCTGCAAGCTCTCCCTTTGCAATGACAAATCCTAGCCACCTGGATAGAGATTGACATGCTTTACTACCTCCTCCATAGAAGAAGAAGAGTTGGCTTTTCTACTCTGCTTTTCTCACCCATTTAAGGGGACTCAAAGCGGCTGACAAAGCTTTTCTATTCTTCCCACAACAGAACACCCTGCGAGGTAGGTGGGGATGTGGGAGCTCAGAAGAGAGCTGTGATTAGCCCAAGGTCACCCAGCTGGCCTCACGGGGAGGGCGGAATCGAACCCGATATTCCCAAATAAGAGTCTGGCTCCCTATACCTTATACCAGCACTTCAGCCACTCCAACTGCTTAATCCTGTTTGAAGGACTCGTGCATGGATGGGTGGCAGGAGTCAACTCAAGGGCTGAGGATCATGCTGGTACCTATATTGACAAACCAAAAATGGCTGACATCCAAAGCCATTTCTTATCCATCACTGGGAGTCCTCTAAGGATGCTCACCACAGTGATTGGAGGTTCTATTTGCAGCAGTGATCCTGGTGCCTTGATTAGTGGTGTGGCGTTTGCCTGCCACTATATTTAGCCCACAGTCATTCCTTGCTGAGAATCAAGCACTACTTACAGATGCCAGAAATGACAGTAATGGTTGTCATGTTCTCGATAAGAGTTAAACATTAGGCAGACATGTTGCAAAATAACATAATGTAAAAACATTAATACCTTTCAGTATGACTTTTAATGTGACACATGATCATCTTTTTGTTTACATTCTGGCTGCATTCCCACTGTACAATTTAGTTTGGCTTTAAATCCAGATGAATTTAATCTGAATAAACTCCTTTTTCTACCTCCTCATTTATAGCTTTTTATGCAGATTTAGGGGGGAACCCCCTCCTTTTTGTATCGTACTGTGACTTTATGGGGCAGGGATCAACCCCCCCCCCCTGTAAGCCTGGCCATGAGTAGTATCATAGAATGGAAGATAACTATGGGGATGGGAGCAAGGAAGGGAGAAAGTATAGCCCCATAAACAATGTTATGAGGAAGGAGGGATGAAGTAGAGCTTTGCACAGAATCAGCTCAGCACTAAAGGACAAAGTCTTTCTGATCACTATCTCTTTAAAATCAGACTCTCCCCACATAAAATAGCAAAGGGATGGGAGGGGGGGAAATAAAGTGGCAAAGTTTTCCCAATTGCTGTCTCTTTAAAATCAAACTCTCCATGCATAAAGCAGCAAGGGGATAGAAGGGGAGAGATTAAAAAAAGAATCCCTCTGCTTTGTGATTGTTAGAATCTCCCTGCTGTTACAATGTAATGTATCTCTCATAACTTCGCGACAGCAGCTGCCAGCTCTGCTCTAGCCGCTACAGTCAGGAGAAAAAGGAGGGAAATAATGGGTGATTATTGGGTATGGGAGAATTGAAGGGAATGCTCCTTCCCACTCCCTGAAAAATGTGTGTATTCCCATTCACAAATAGCAAGGATTATTTCTAAATCCTAATGCGAGACTACTTTTTATCCGAATATAGATAGTCCACATTTCAGGACCCTTAATTCTCAGAGACTGCACATTCCTCTATTTCTTTGGAAACACTCAGCTCTGAAAACGGATTCAATTTGCTTAAAAACTTGAAAGGGAACATAGCCTTTTATGTATACTAAATTGTCACAAATAATACAGAAACAACATAAAATATGGAGATTCTTGTGTCTAGATATGGTTACTCCATTTTTGGCAGGGCTTCTTCCTAACGTTTGACCTACAAGTTAATGCAGTGGGACTTTTTCTCTTGTTGGTGTTGGAGAAAAGATATTTATTTGGAAAATATTGTTGGCTGAGCTGCTTTTGTAATCACAGGAATAAGGCCGTAGGCAACTATAAACATACATAGCAATTTTGCCTGCTGATCATAGTGTTTCTGCAGTATAGTGAAATATTACATTTATAAACCAAGATAAGAGAAAGTAATAGAAGAACAAAGGACAGTCTCTTTAAATTGAGGCTGACTCCAGACAGCAAGAGGGAAGATGAGATTGGGGGGGGGGGCTGGGTTTGCAATTCTGTCTTACCAAACCTAAGGAGGAAGAGTCCATTCCTTATAACAGTGTTTGGTGAATTGCATCTTAATCTTGTATGAAGCAATCTGAAAGTCAACTAAAAGCCCACCCACATTTTTTTTTGTCCCATGCACAAGGGTGGCTTCTGGGTAACCTGAGTGAAAGAATAATGACAAGCCAGCAAATATCTAAGCGGCCATTGCTATTTGGAAAAACCCAGCATGATTGCTGGATTCCCATGATAGTGATATTAAGTGTTATCACTTCACTAATCCTGAACTATATAAGAAAGACCACAATTTTGTCTTGTGTTTTCAATGCAGTTCCAGGGAAATCATGGGCTTTAGTCCACAGCGTACTTGAAGATCCGCATCTTTCCCGCATCCATACGTATTTGTACGGATCCATATGTGGAAAGAAATGGGCTGTATACAGGATAACTACAGGATGCATACAGACATGTATGGATGTGTACAGATGGGAATATGGGTACGTGCACATACAAATGTTGTTGACATTCATATGTGCAGGTTTGAATAAAAAATTTGAACAAATAGATTCGAATTTGGTAAAGACGAATTGAATCTTGTTAAATTTGAATTTAAAAGATTTGAATAGAATTGGATTTTGGGGTATTTGATTCAAATACAACGTCAAAAAAAATCATGCACATCCCTATTGTTGGGTAGCATATGACTGAAAAAGAACATTGGGGAGAATACAGGGAAGAATCTTTTTTCAGAAGCAAGGAGGAAAATAAAAGTAACAGATAAGATGATTTAGCAAACTCTGTTAAAATATAAGGACCTTGAAGTCCCATAAGAAATGATTGTAATACATAGACCTGGAAGACAAGAGCTGTGGCCTGTGAGATCTTGAAGAACTAGGCCTTAAGGGTCAGCATGCATCATTCACCTCTTCAATTATGGCAGGCTTTGCAAGTTGTGTTTGCAGATGTGCCTGAAACAGTTATGGAGGAGAACTACTATTAGCTGATCCTTGATGCTACTTTAAAAAGTTTTGATTGAAGTCTTGCTCTGACAGGAATGCATCCAATGAAACAGAGAGGAGGGTCGTCCAACTGAAGCTCACCTCCATTGATGCTTCACAGATATTAACAATCAGGCAAATCTTCCAGCAGCAGAGAAAGTATTCTGTGTATTACATACATATCTGGACAAATATTATACATATCTATACGCATTTGTGCTTACCATACAGGATGAAAATGGGATGCATACAGGATAAAACGGGATGCATACAGATACGTATAATGTTGTCGACATTTGTATCTTTAAATACGAATCTAACATTCAAACGAATAGATTCAAATGTAACGGATTCGAATCGGGTTTTTTAGCATTTGGATTTTAAACATTCAAATTGTATCAAATATTTTGACATTTGAATCAAGTCGAATTTGAATGCAAAAAACAAAACAAAACACCATTCCTGCACACCCCTATTCTGTGTAAGCCTGCCATACGGGCTGCAGTCCTTCAACCACTGATGAGACACAATTTGGGAAGCCCTGGGTTAGAAGGAGACATAATAAAATTTGCTAACATATGCGTGCAATCAAATTGAATGCCCAAAAAAATCATTTTGTTCATTTGAACATTTGTGGATAAACATTTCCATGACTTTTTTTCTATTGAAGAAGCCTATTTTCAGATGAATGTGTGAAAATTCAATCAAATTTCCATATTCACAAGCCAGGAACATTGTTCCTTTCATTCAAATGTCTGGACATTCATTTTAATATGAACATTTGTGAATTTGAAAATTTGATTGAATTTAAATGTGATTTTTTTTAATGCACACACACACACACACACACACACACACACACACACCCTTCCTGTCCATGCTTCATTTCCAGATCTAAAGGGAAGAAATAATAATGTGGACTGTAGACATTCTGCTACTGATTGACTTGGAATCATAAATTGGCCAAATAGGAAGAGCTGTTAGATACAATATAGCTTTTGAAGGATGCAAGAAAGTTTGCTTCTGGAAAGGTTCATTTGCTTCTCATTTTGTGCATAAATCAAATGCCTGTTTTGCAAATGTGTACATCTGTTTTGTGTGTCACTGCACATCCGTTTTCAGAAATTAACCATCTGTTTTACATCAGGTGCTGCATTGAGGGAGAAGATGTGTTGTCTTTTTGTGTGTGAGAGAGAGAGATGGAGGAGATCTTCTTGTCTTTCTATTGGAAAGTCCTGGAAAAGCATTATTACTGCACTGCTAGCAGAAATTTTACAGGTTACACAAAGTATTTTCATTACTTTATGTCCTAAATGGTGCAAACATACTCCTCAAGCACATGAACTGTCAAGATAAGAAGTATGGAGATTTGATTCTGGGTCCTCAGCTTTTATCTCTTTAATACTTGGACCAACCGACTGACAGCACATCTGAGATAAGTATTTATTTTAACGCAACATTCTTTCTGCACAATCCCAGATGCCTTCACCTGTGAAATCACAGCAAGAGAATTCCTAGCCATTATTTTGATGGATGGGGGAGACTTTCTTTTCCCCATTCGGGATCAGCTGTGATTTTGAGCCTGGAGAGTGAAGGTTCACTCTACCTGTTGGAACCTTTTAAGGTTAGCAGAGCTAGCACATTGGCTAGTGTGTAGTAACCACAAAAGCTGCACAGCTTTTTCCTAGCTTCCCTTCCAGCCTCCACCTAATTATTAAGCCCCTCGCTAACGAAGAAGATAAACCTCAGAATAAAGAGTGCCAGGAAATTTCCTCCTGCCCCTGCATGACCTTGGACCATCTGTTGATCCATGCCGAATGGGCTGTCAGAAGCTGTGAGTGGAGGTGATCCAGAAAGACAGAAGGAGTAATCTGGGCTGCTTTGTGTGCAGCTGCCCTGAAGCCATTGTGGAGTTTGCAAAGCACATATCCCAAACACATGGCATACAGATTCTCTTCCTGCTACCACAAGATGTGACATCACCAAGGACCTCTGACCTGACTGACTGACCCAGCTCCACCTATCACCTCCCTGGATTGTGCCTTTACATCACTTCCTCCACACCCCCTCTTGGAGTGGGCTATTTAAATCTCTGCAGAAAAATAAATCTTTCTCTTTTTCAGCAGATCCTGCCTCCTGCCTGATTTCTTTCTCCTGTGCTCTCTGTCGTTTGCTTCGCCATCTGAGCACATGGCAATCTCTTATCTCATGCCAGTGGAGATTAAGGGATTTACTGTCACAACACCTGGTGGATCATACCAGCAACAGCTGATACCAAGCATCACTGTGGTTTTCAGAGGCTGCTTCCCCCAGGTTTCCCAGAGCCAAGATTTTAGGTTGCAGCTCATGACTGCAACACTAGTGCACAGCAGGAAGCATGTCTGCATGGAGTTCACATGCAAAATGTCTTGGTTGCATTCCAAGCAGAAGTTTTTATTGCTTTAAGATTGCAGTGTATGCATAGATATATAGAGTAAAATGCACAAGTATACGAAAAGAATACAAGTAAATAATTCAACCACTAATACATGAGTACTGGCACACTACATCATCATTTGTCTAAAGATAATAGCAGAATACAAGCTGAATAATATAATATGTGGATTAACATGTGGTCATAGAGATATTTCACTTGGGCACTTTCTACCTATCCTTGATGGGACTGTTCTGCCGTGTCTCACCGGCTTGCTTCCCATAACATAATTCTGTTCTCATAGAACGTCTTGCTTATTATGGCTACACTACTAGATTAAAGGACACCTGTTGTTATTCAGGCTGGGTGGCCTTCTGGCCTAGTGATGTAAGTCCTAATGCTGTTGCTAACATTCGTAAATGCCCATACGCATCTTCCCCGGGTCCGTACACATCCATACACATCTGTACACATGCATCCCATAGTTATCCAGCATACAACCCATTTTCGTCCAGTATGGATCCATACAAATGTGTACGGATGTGGGAAAGATGCAGATCCTCAAGTATGCATCATATATGAACCCATACACATATGAATGTCTGGATAACACGAACAAATAGATCTGAAATTTGAAATTTGATTCAAATGTTTACATTCAAATTTTGGGGCATTCTATTTGACTTGGAATGCCTACATTCGGCACAATCAATTGGATTTCAAATGCCTGTGAATATTCGTGCACAACCCTAATAGGGACCTGCTGTCCATATGCTAGTTCAGGCTTTGACAGGCCCAAGGTGAGGCCTTTCATGATTTACATCCTGAGATTTATTCCAGAATAAGGCCAAATGCAAAAAGGGCCAGGGACTGGTGCTGAATGGACTGTCCCAATGACCCTCTCCCATTCTAGTGCCAACCTGTCCCAGTCTGGAATAGGCTGCATATTCTTGGCCAGGGTGACCCATGGTACTAAAGAAAAGGGAAAAGGGGGAAATTATAAAGGGACTTCCTTATACATTAGGGGGAAAATAAGACCTGACTGAAACATAGAAGAGTTGATATAATTTCATTGAGAAAGGAGCAATTTGTCAAGGGAATTTGCAAATACAAGATTTATCAATTTGCAGTAGCCTTACACAGTGTGAAAGCTGCTTAACCCAGGTCTGACTTGCACTTACTTGCCCAATCATTACTGAGATGTTAATAAAGTTAACTGATGCACAGTATGCCACTACAGCATTAAATATGGCTTGAATAAGTAATTTATGAATGACAGACTGATGTCAGATTTGCCTACTCATTGTCTGTATTATGATTTCATGTTTTATGCTGCAACCTGCTATTAGATCTGTTGTTAAGTCAAAAGGACTTTAGTGAAAAACCAGGTAGGCAAACAGAGTGGCTAATTGAAACAGAATCGAGGAAGCAGCAAATGATGGTTATTCTGTAGAGAAAGAAAGAAAGAAAGAGAAAGACAATCCCTTTATACTCTTAATCCATGCATAAATAGATGTTTCTTTCCTAGGACAGGAAAAGCAATAACTAAAACATTTCAGTTATTGCTAAGGCATGCCATAAGACTTTTAAAGATAACGTGACATCAAGTAGTGACCAAGTAATTTAGATAAGCCTTTGCAAGTAAGTTGTAGGGCTCTATATAGCATAATCATTCTGATATAATTTTAAGTAAGAACATAAGAGAAGCCCTGCTGGATCAGGCCACAGCCCATCTAGTCCAGCATCCTGTCGCACACAGTGGCCCATCAGATGCTCATGGGCATCTCAAGCAGAGACAAGGACAAACCTTATGTTCTTATATGTATCAATGGCTACTAGAATTAATGCCTAGGTGCATCTTTCAGGCTGGGGGGCTGGAACCAGGGTGCTTCTAAGGCCATTTGCTGGGATTTTAGAGCAGGAATACTGCTCTAAAATCCCAGCAAATGGCCTTAGAAGCACCCTGGTTCCAGCCCCCCAGCCTGAAAGATGCACCTAGGCATTAATTCTAGTAGCCATTGATACATATAAGAACATAAGAGAAATAAGTAAACTGCCTATAATGATAAGGAGAGAGATTTGCTGGGTTATACTGGTTTTGGAAAAGCAGATCTTTCACAGTCTCTGCAGGACCTTGCAGGCTGATGAACTAGTGTCACAGATATTTAAGTAGTGTGGGGCCATCAGGAAAAAGAGAAGTGGAAATGTGTCACTGTATAGACACTGCACTCCACCTGGCATCCACTACACCATGGGACAACAAGGTCATGCAGATCCATTGGGCATTTATTCATATGAATATCAATGTACAAATATCATAATATTTGATTTGTGTACAAACGTCTGAATTCATCCCAATTCATACAGATAAGGAATGTTAGAAATATTTGTGCACATCCCTAATATGAAGGCAAAGTCTTGTGGCATTGGGTACATATTCTATATTCCCCAAGTAGTGTCTCCAAAATAAACACAGATTTTTTTTCTAAGAAAATGTTATTTCAAAACAAAATCATTAATATAAATGTTAAATTGATAAATGAGTCTGCCCCCAGTTATTCAATTTGTGATCCAATTCTGTGCACTCATTTTATACAGTTAGATCAACAAACCTGGAACATGAAAAATATGATTTTAATAACTTTATTGATTAGTATTACGATTTGCCATCTTGGTCCTGCATTCTGACTCAAGGATGTCTTGCATATTTACAAGGCTGTTGAGTTACACTCTGCAGAATCAAGAATCACGTCTTTTCAAATTGGGAATGGTTCAGCATCACCCAAGGGCTCTCCTAGCTTTCTTTCCTTTTTTTCAGTGCTCAAAATGAGGACGTTATTCATAGAGCCAATGATGAATAATTGTTGAGTTCTGATGGTGGATTCAAAGTTTGAATAGCAGTAGCATAGTTTTGAAGAGCCAGACTTACTAATTGCAAAGTGCCCACAGCTCTCATTGTTTGATAGAGCAGCTTCTTAATTTATTTCAAAAAGTTACAATGATTTATTCACTGGAGTATTTGCATAGTACCTTGGAGGGCATCTGGTTGTCCCTTTGACTTGCCACATATATAATGAATTTATTTCACAATTATGGTTTCCCAATATTTTGAACTCCGAGGCTGATTTTTTATTTAAAAAAAACTGTTTTTTTAAAAAAGCTTTTTTGAAACTCCTCATCAAGGTTACAAGTCTATGGTTTCCACATGGAACCAATATAGGCTGCATCCAGAAGTTGGTTACTTATTCCACTGTGTTTGGATATTCAGAACAAATCATGGATATTCTAAAATATCCATATTTTATTCCAGAATTTCCAAACATAGTAGAATAAGCAACCAATGTCTGGATGCAGTTAAATTTCATGCATCAGTGCCACCTATCAAATAGAGTACTACTTCAATCACTATTTTAATGAAGTAAAACAATCATTTGCAGAGAATGGCAAGTGTGGATTGCATTTTGGCACTTAACCTAGCTGCTGCAGTGAACAGTGCAGGTCAGCAAGGACAGAAACTCTTTTCTCTCTCCATAATATTCATATACTTCATCTGAAGCTCAACCTATGATAAAAGTCTTCATTGTATCTAACCTACTGATGCTGGCTGAGAAAATTGGACTCAGCAGCAGCAGCCATCACTACAGACGGTGAGGAAAGTTGGGGCCAGAAACCAACTTCCAACCTCATCTGATGTTGATCAGAAGCAAGGCCCCCCCAAAAGTATTGACCAGAATTAATCTGTCTCTATCTAAAGCCACCTATGATAAGTACCCCATTCCTTCATTTGGATGAAAGATGGGGCAGCTGAGATATGAATCTGGGATACAAGGATTGCTGGTACTTTGGGACACTGTCCAGAAGTTGCCGAATTGCTGACTAGGTGTGGAGCACGAAATTGTGCTCCACAACCTTCCCAATCCTTACCCCAACCAGCGACCATTCCCACCTCTGCTGGACAGGGAAGTCATTGGAGCTGCCATGCAAGTGAACTGGCAGCTCCACTGACTACTTGATGCAACTATGACTGTGCAGAGCATCAGCATTGTCATAGCAACATGCATGTGCAGTTGCAGAGGGTGCCACATCCGAGATGGCAGTGCTGGCAATAGAACAGATGTAAGTGTTTGATTGTGTGTGTGTTGGGAGTGTTGGGTAATGTTGACTAGTGATCGCAAGTGCCCCTGGTTAGGATCAAGGAAAAGTGGATACCAGTCTTGAACAAAAGCAAGGGAAAGGGAAAGAAAAAAAGGCATTCCAAGCAGGGTGACCCATGTTATTGTGGTGAAAGACGTCCACTTCACCCAAATCCCACTCCCATGATTGTGGGGGACTTCATGCACAAATATTTTAATGAATATTCATCCATGAAATGGATGCAACTTTAACCCACACCTCCATTCCCTTGTACTCACCTGTCCTCACCGCTACCGTGCCTTCTTCCAAGGCATTTCTGGGTCTGTGCATGCAGATCGAGAAGTGCTTTTTCCCCACTGTGGAAGGGCTAGAGCACACCAAAAAGGTCTTGTATGCTGCTGGAGGCTGCCCAGAACGTTAAGGTGGTGCATGGGAGGTGGGCGGGATAGCCTCTGGTGTCCTCTGAGGCCTTTTTTGTGTGTGTGCCCCAGAGCCTGAAATAGCTTTTCTGTAGGCAGAAAAAGGCCTTCCAGTACTAGGTTTGGGCGACCCCAGAACCAGAAGGCCTGGGAAGAAGACACAGTGGCAGCAGGGGCAGGTAAGTGTGTTAACAGGAGGCAGTGGGGTGAGTGGGAGGGCCAAGGGGGCAAGAGGTTGGGAGTTGCCAGGGCATCTGGTATCTGCTGAAGGTTTGACTGAAGTTTCTTTGAATACCGGATAATCCAGATTCGTGGACGAACAGAGCCTAAGAATATAGGACTTATTCAGCTTGGCCTCAAACCTTAAGAAATTGCACATATTCGTACAAATTCCAGATGTCACACACACACACACACACCATATATGGTGTGCCATCATTTAAGACAAATTAAATTCTAAATTCAGTCTTGTATAGGACCTCTCCTCTTAGCAGCTCAAGGCAAAATTTCTAACTGTGCAACTTTGCCCATTTGTGATATGTTTGTTGCAAGCATTTTACATCTCTCTGTGCAAATTCTAAATAAACCAGGTTTTTTGTAGTTTCCAGTCCCCACAATTCTCTCTGCATTTCTCTTTTTTGTTTCCCCCTCCTGACCAACCTCTCTAATACACAAGAACAAACAAATAACTATGATGCCTGGAAGGATGCAAATCTCAATAAGCTTTTGTTACATGCCTCCTATTGTTCCACTCTTTATCTTTGGTATGTTCCGCAACAGTAAGAGGACCAGGAAAGGTAGAAACAGAAGAAATTTCCATTGACCAACTTCCTTCCCCCATATTATTACCAGATAAGGCAGTACACATAATCCAACATCTGCAACTCAAGGATGGGGGTAAATGCATTTCATTTGTTTATAAAGTTATAATAGGTAAACTCCCAAAACTGATTTGCAAGCTAAGATGCAAGACTTGCATTTGTTTGAATATTGTGCTATAATTCTCAGGGTAAATTATGCTTCCAGAAAGGTCATATTTTAGGAAAATATTAAAAATGCATATAACTGCAGAACAAAACAAAAAAATCATTTGTGCGGAGAGAAATGCTTTTAAAAAGTATACAAAAATGCATGAATGAATAGAATTTGGAGAGGAAGCAGAAACTTACACAGATATGAGGTGAACCAAACACTTAGAATGGTAATGAAATGCAGTTCAACATCTTCATCTTCACCCGCATTCAATCAGAGAGCTCAATGCTGATTTAATTTTGAACAAAGGTTGGGTTTTAAGGCTAGTCCTCCTTTTGATTTAATGACAAACCTGAACTGCGACTGCTAAGTGGCTCTTATTTTCTCTTTCATTTGCATCTATGTTTCCCCACCATACTCACGAGTCTGATCCTGTGGGAAATGAGCTCATCTAATTAATGATCTTGGAAATTACTTATCAAGGTGCTAATTCCTCTGCTCTAGTTGCTCATAGAGCACATTCTGTGAATCCACCTCTTTTTCTCCTGCTCTGCCTAACCCAGCCAGCCATTTGTAGCCACTTGCTGGAAAATTAATGGTACTGAGAATAAAGGGATTGCAGACAAGCCCTGAGAAATGATATTGCTCCTACTGCTAACTTCTAATTAGACTCCAGCATGTTCCGAATTAGTGATGGACCCATTGATTTAGATGCTGAGCACCAGGAAACCAGTTAGTCAGTGACCTGAAAGAAACAGCCGCTTTACCTTCAACATTACTCATTTATGGAAAAATCAGGTCAAGTACTCTCTCTCTTCTGTGCTCTTTTATGCATTTTGTAACTCGTTTCCTGTACTGCCCACATCAACCAAAGTTTTCTCCCATAGAACTTATATCCAGTAGGGATGTGCATGAATATTCAAAACATTCAAAATTCGATCAAATTCGGACATCCAAATAGAATGTCTATAAGTTTGAATGTAATATTCAAACAAATTTTTGAATTTTTTGAATCACTGGTATGGATTATTTGGACATTTGTATGTGTACAGATATGTGCACATTACAAACATATCTGTACGCATCTTATTTGTATCTATACACATTTGTATGGATAAATATGGGACAAAAACTGGATGCATGCGAATGTGTAGAGATACATACAGAAACATAAGAAAGTTGTCGACATTCGTATCTTCAAATATGAACTGAATATTCGCATGAATAGATACAAATGTATTTGATTTTAATTGAATGTGAATACGTTCAAATTTTAAACATTCAGATTGATTCGAATCTTCAGATATTCGAATCAAATTGAATCCCAAAAATTGCATTCTTTCACACCCCTAATATCAAGACGTGCACAAGGTGTTTAAAGCACCACAGAAAGTGGCAGGCTAAAAGATGTCTTATTTATTTGCTAAATGCTCCAGGAGTAGTGGGTCTCCAAGTTGAGCGATGTCAACAAAGCCATTTTTCTGATGCCTGATTGGCCATTTCAGAAATGACAGTGAAAGAACATTATAGGATGTGAAATTTTCATTTCAGTTTCCCATCCCTACGTTTCTCTTGGAGGACCAATCCTTGTGGATTTCCCTCAATGAGAGAAACAGTAAATCCAAAAGTTTATTTTAAGGGGGGGAAAATCCCCAAGGTAAATGCACCAAATCAAATGTTCTGACATTTTATTCGAATCGAATTTGAATGCAAAAAACAAAACAAAACACCATTTGTGCACATCCCTAGTTACAAGCCATTTTATTTTAGCATGGTCCACCTCTAGGTTAGACAATGTGGCAAGAAAATGACTCATCGTTTTGCTGCTGTGTTCTCTCACTCTGAAATTGTACTGAAACTAGATTAAAACATTGGTGTACAATGGACCCCAGGAATCTGAATCACTGAGCTTGTAGAGCAGTTGTCCCAGGAGCAATGTATAAAGCTACTAAGGCTTTCCTGCCCGTTGGTTTCATGCCCTATACGCCAGATAGAATTTACATGGTGGTCTGCTACTTTTTCATCTTTTTGAATTGCTGACTCATTTTATTACTTGTTAACTAAAAGCATGAATTGTCAGAGGTTCTTTATGCACTGGGCTTTATTCTGGATTATATCTGAGAACGGGGAACTGCTGTCAGCATGCTGGTGGTGGTTACAGCAGATCCTGGGTGGAATCTGCCATGGTCTTCATCAGCATGCAAATAGCAGTCCCTAATCTGAGCTATAATCCAGAATAAGGTCCAGTGCAGAAAGCTTTGCCCTGGGAAACCATCTGCCTGCTTTACAGCTCAGGCGAGTTCTGAGTTAGTGAAGTCACCTGTTCAGGTGATTTCTGCTTCTGGGTTACTTTCTGATTGTTACTTTTATTATTATGCTTTTGAACAGCTGTTCTCGGATGGCTCAATCAGAATACCTATGGGTTATCCTCTTGTGCTATACCAAGAATGACCACTAGGGGGCGGAGCCTATAAATTATAAATAGCCCCCCAGCTGCACCCCCCGCCTTGACTTTTTGTAAAATAACTTTGTTCTTGGACATATTGATCTCGTCTTTCACTGCTATGAACTTAATAGAATCTTTCTTTTTTCCTTGCTCTTTCAGAACATCTAGCATAATTATATAATAAATGTGTAGTTAAATTCTGCAACCCAACTTGGGGCATTTTCCCTTCCGGTCCCATTCCTGCCTGAATGCATCTCTTACATTGGAGACTCACAATATGTACAAGAGACTTTTCTAATTACAAATCCTATAAAATAAAAATAAAAATTCTATATACAGTTGCTATTTACATGAAGAAGACATATCTCATGTAACTATTGTAACTGCTTATTGTACAGTGCTTTGTAGTCTAGTAATTACATACACTATATACATCACCCATTCTTCCAATGGACTCTGCTTTCAGATTAAAATGATTTGATACAGGAATGGAGGGTCATATTTCCAAATGAAAAGATTGTAGTTGATAGTCTTAACTTGTGAGATCAGTTTCTTCCAGATCTGAGTCCTTTCTGCACTTAGCCTTTTTCTGGAATATATCTCACAATAGGGGCCTGCTGTCCACACACTCATTTGGGCTATGGCAGACACCAGGTGAGGCTTGCTACAGTATGCATTAGCATGCAGACAACAGACTCCTATCCCAAGATATATTCCAGAATAAGGCTAAGTGCGGAAAGGGCCCTGGTTAACAACAGAGTCAGATATGGCATGAACAGTGCTACTTATGCAGCACTCCTTGTAATGTGCAGAGGTCAGGTTCAAATGCTCTGCCCCTTCCACATGCAGGTATTGCAAAACTTTAGAGACCAACTTAAATCTCTCTCTCTCTCATCTCCCTCCCTCTTATCTTTATCTATCTTTATAGAGCATTTAAATCTACCAGGGATAAAAAGTACATGTGACATGAATTAAAATGCACAACACTGAGGAAATTGTACCAGCAGAGGGGTGTGGTGATGTGTGTGTGTGTGTGTGTGTCCGATCTGATTTCTGTGTCTATAACTTTGCTAGGGAGACAGAATTCTGAAAAGGAGAGAGAGATTTGAAAATGCCAGTGCAAATAAAATTTCTTAGCCTGATATCCTTTGTTTTGACATATTTTGATGGTTCTTCTCTTAATGTGCCAAAATTCTACTCAGTCCCAAAATAAAATTTCCTTGTAGCTCTCTTTCTCCTCAGATACTCTTGTATGCCTTAGATGTTCAGGGACATAGAGTTCAGTAGATCGCTTAAGAACACCTGCCTCAGTCCCTAGGTGGGCAGATTCTGATTTTGGTCTTCTTTGAAACCAGTGTTATCTAACATTGGCTCTAAAGTAGTTTGGTTTCTAAGTTTTCATTTATTAATCTTGATGACTATAATATGTTTTTATGAATGGCTGCTAAGAGCTTTTGATAGCTGTCAGATGGATAGTTGCACATTTTTTAGCAATATCCTTCATCAACTTTCCCTAGAATATGGATTTCTTTAAAAATAATCTCCCAAGACTAAAATAATCATTGACCACCTTTCACCACAAATACAATTTAATTTCAAGCAAAGCCAAGCAAAACAAATGGGGTACCCCTAGAAGTCCTATATTGATTAAGTTTGAAAACCTCTGGACTAGCTGAGATATCTCAGTGAGATTTCATAGCCATTGGAAGACCTCAAAATCATAATATTTCTTTATATGAATATTTCCTCTGTCCTCACAAATATATTATGTAAAAACAAGTATATGGCATATCAGAGATAGAAGTGATCCAATTCAAGCTGGACTAGGGATATGCACAAATATTTGTAACATTTGATATTTGTACGAATTCAGATGAATTCAGACATTTGTATATGAATTGAATGTTATGACATTCATACATTGACATTCATATTCGTACAAATGATTTGGAACACGAGAAAAATGAGAAGTTGGGAAAGTGGCTGCACCAGTCACATCTACAATAGACCCAGAGTGCATTTGACATGGATTGAGAGCAGATCCAAACTGGATTCAAGGTGGATTTGACATTTTCAAAGAAGGTATGTTAGGAGATACATATTGGATAACTGGGATACGTATTTGTTTGTATTGGATATTTATATGAATTTGTATAAATACATTCATATCAAATAGAATCCTACCACATTCAAAGGGTATCTATTCAAATGAATACAAATTTTCTTACATTCAATTTTACATGAATCGAATGCAAAAAAAAAAAAAAAACCATTTGTGCATATCCCTATCCTGGACCCTGGTGCCATATCTAATAGCAACAGATATCCTCCTACTGCTCAGGAAAAACCTGCCATTAAATAGTGGCTTGGGATTGGGGGCCATGATACCTTGCCTTGTATGTCGATTGATTGTGCTTTTATCTCTTGTAGCAGCACGTCATCTTTGCTGCCCCATCATGTGAACTAACATAGAGACACGGTTAATACTGTGCATTGAATGTGCAGTCCTCTTCAAGCTGTAACACACTACGATCAATTGATTTCCATGGCACTGCATTATATGATCAGGACGGCGCATCAGCGATACTCTGCAGGATCAATGACACTCACTGCGCAATATGTAGAAAATCTGAGAGTTTCAATGAATTGTGGACAGGATGGTGAGAAAAGGAAATGAGATGCCAGCTAGACAGGAAGTGCAGCTCAAAACTTGATTGGCTGTCTCAACCCTTGTGGCAGTGTGCACTTCCTCAACTCTCGCAGGTCTGAAAAGGAAAAGTACGGAGCTGCCTTCGAGTCTGGGCTACCATTTTCCCCTGCGCAGTGAATATACTGTGCTTTATGATTTAACTGCGAATTTATTCTGCTAGTCTGGAGGTAGCCATGGAGAAATGGTAAATGCAAAACATATTTATACATGCCCATCTCTTTATATCTGTCTCTATTTCTATCATCTCTGCCTCCATCATCACCTTTATCTCCATCTCCATCACCTCCACCTCCATCATCTTTATCTCTGTCATCTCTATCAAGTCAAAATGATATCTGAATCAATGGTCCTTTCTATTCTGATCCAAGGTTCACCTTTCCTCATCTATGGTAGAAGAAGAAAAGAAGAAGGCTGTTGTTTGTTGCCTATTCCTTCCCCTCTTCTAAAGTATATGAATTGTAGCTTTGCTTGGTTGGGAAAAGGAAGGAACACCAGCATTTGATGTTTCTATCCTGTTCTTCCCCAACGTATACAGTACATACTATAGATTCACATGGCTAGTCCGATTGGTTTGATTAGAATTGAATGAACATGGAATTTGGCATGGGTTGCTTTTGCAAACAGATTAATTAATTAATGAAGTGTTTAGAATGCCAATGAATTAATTAGCATTTTTAGCAACTCCAACTGTACCAGTATATACAGTAACTGTCTATGGATGGTAATCCAAGCCCTCCAACTGACTTTTCCAATGATACGTGTTTTCTCATCCACAATGCAATATAGTTGTGATCACCCTCTCTGAAAATCCATGTGTTTATTGTTCCTTTGGCAACATGTGACAATACTACAATGCAAACTGCTAAACAGCATAATTTTGTGGACACCAAATAGATTTTAGTCCATGCAGTTTCAGGCTAAGCTGTAACTATATCTAATCATTTACTTCATCTGCTTGAATTCCATTCTCTCTCAAACTGTTTGCTCAGCCCTGTTTGTGGCCTATAAAAAACTATCCATTACTGAATCTAAAAAATCTGCTATGTTCAGATACATGAAAAATATAAAGCCTTCGCATTGGAGAGAGCTGCTTTATTTCCTCCTCTAGCCTTCTCCCATGTCAGCTGAAATTATGCAAGCAATTCCATGGTAGTGCTGCTGACACACTTTGCTCAGCATTAACATAATTTGAGAGACCTACAAATAACGTAAAGGATTTGTCAAGGCTCCTGAAGAATTTGGTTGTGCTTAACATTTTCACAGAAAGCCTGATAAATAATAATAATGAGTATTTGCTTCTGTACTAAAGAGAAATGGATATGTTTCTTCCCAGTGATCAATACTTCCTAACTGTTAGTTACTACTAAATCTGAATTTTATCCCTTCATCTTAAAAACGCTGAACATTTGCTTTTCTGATTCTGTAAAATAAGTATCTTTTCAGGCAATCCATTTTTGTTTTTACATCTCTTTTCAGAAATAACTGAGCTCATTAAAAGGTAAGTTTTTCATTTTTTCTTCCAAGAGATATTTTGACTGGACTTGTGAGTTTTTCCATGCAAAATAGACTCCTTACCACAAAGTTATGAGCCCTTATCTTTTTTCTTTTTTTTCTAACTGAAAACAGACATATTTCAAACCAATTTTCAGGAGATACAGATATCTCTTTGAACTTTTTCAGTGACTTGTATTAAAAATGCTTTGCATATTTTTAGGCATTTTTTTCTCCTAGAGGGAGTGTCACTTTGTTTAGTCTCACTAGGTTAAATATTTTCCTTCCATGAGGCCCCAGTAGGCTTTGAAATGCCTTGCACATTTATGGATGTTTATTTAATCCTATGTTCACCCTTTACTATGATCAAAACAAGCTCAAAATAGTTCACATCAACATAATTACAAGCCAAACAGTGACAACAATGTAAAATAGAAAGTGACAGCCATAACCAACACATATGTTTTTTAAAAATCGCAAAGAGGCTGCCTAGCCATTAATTAAATGAGACCTTCAGGGAAAGTGTGGGAGACAAATGATTGTGAAATGCAAATAAATCCACAGCCAAATGAAATCTGTTAATAAGCAATTCTACAAGAAAATAATACATGAGCTGTTGAATGAGTATATAGGTAGTCATGAACATGCACAGCACAATCCATAAATACTGTGTGGATCTGATTCAGGGAATGCCTGCTAATACAAATTACTCCCAAATAAGGATGCGGACAAATGGGTTATTTGACATTCGATTCATAATTAATTGAATGTTAGAAAATCTGTATTTGTTTGAATAGAAACCCTTCGAAAGTGGTAGGATTGTATTCGATATGAATGTATTTATACAAACTTGTATGAATATCCGATGTGTGTCGGATACGAATGAATACCGTATATTCCGGTGTATAAAACGACTGGGCATATAAGACAACCCCCAACTTTCCAGTTAAAATATAGTTTGGGCTATACTTGCCGTATAAGAAGACGACACGTGATGTATAAGACGACCCCCAACTTTTGAGAAGATTTTCCTGGGTTAAAAAGTAGTCTTATACGCCAAAATATAGAGTACATATCTGATATGAACAAATACGTATCCAGTATGAATCCCATAACAAATCAATGCTTTGAAAGTGTCAAATCTGATCTGAATCCACTTTTAATCCACTCTTGATCCATGTTGAATGCAATCTGGATCCGTTGCAGATGTGTGGTGCAGCCACTTTCCCACCTCTCCAGTTTAACAAATATCTGAACTATTTGTATGAATGTCCAAAGCATTCATATTCATACAAATGTTAACGTACAAATGTCGTAACATTCAATTCATGTATGAATCTCCGAATTCAGACAAATTAGTATGAATAATGAATGTTACAAATATCTGTGCACTTTCCTGCGCCCAAACATATCCCTCAAAGTCATTTCCATAAAGTTTTCTCTGATTGAATGAATCAGCTCTGGCCAAGGCTTCTTTGAATACCTGGGTTTGAGCCCTCAATGGGCTAGTGGTTTATGCAGAAGGTTAGAATGCCTCCAGGTGTCAAGAGACAGGCAGGCAGGCAGGCAGGCAGGCAGGTGGGCGGGAGGGAGGGAGGGAGGGCGGGAGGGAGGAAATGTCCCTTATGCTTATCTTTGTGTCACAAAATCTGATAATTTCACAAACAATTTTTCACAAATCACTGCTCAACATCTAATCTGTACTTCAATGCATTTGTTTGTTTGTTTGTTTGTTTACCTGGCCCTATATCTGGAGGTTTCTGGGCGAGTAACAACATTTAAGATAAAATATTATTAAAGCAATAGCAGTATGTATTAAAACAATACCATTATTAGCACCACATTAATCCATATCCTTCCCCCAGTCATAACAACAAGAGTAAAGGCTGATGTGCACAATTCTTCATGGAATAGTTTCATTTCTAGTCAATGAAAATGATGAAGCGACTGACATGTCTTCTCTGTGCTAAAGTTCATGGGATGGAGAGAATTAACTAGAGGTTTGTAAAATCATGAACATCATAAACCAAGAAGGCAGCATTTCTCACAGTATTAAATTACTAGCAAATTACAAGGTGCTTTCCACATACTGTGTTATAATCCTTTTTGATGTGTTCTTTCAGTCTAAAAGTGACATCAAGAGCTGAAGGGATTTTTGCATTTCTAAAATGAAGGTAGGAAAATTATTTTGACACTAAGGGCCTTTCTCCACTTACCTTCCCTCATAATCCTCTTCTGTGCTTCATCTGTGCACTTAGGGCTTGTCCCCATGCACTCTGTTTACTTTGG
Organism: Aspidoscelis marmoratus; assembly: GCA_014337955.1. NCBI lineage: Eukaryota > Metazoa > Chordata > Lepidosauria > Squamata > Teiidae > Aspidoscelis > Aspidoscelis marmoratus. Next base: position 8,361,530 of record MTQE01000390.1, read on the forward strand.
GTTGGAATTGTGTCATTCCCAATATGGATTCTAGTTGGAATTGACCCATCCCCATGCGACTGAGGAAAGTGCGGGTTCAAGCCGAATATACCAGTCCCCATGCAAACCATGCTAAACCCCTGCATTGGGAAACCTCATCTTTTTCTCTCCACCCCCTCTCCCCTGATAGGATGCCAGGTTGACGTCACCATACCGTGTCCTGCCCGCTGAAGCAATGACAGGGAAACACCTCCAGGTTTCAACTCTATGCACACAACACACAGCAAAGATAAACAATGATAATAAGGCGCATTATTAATAGGGCGGAAAAGCTGCCACATTTGGAGACAGTTTAGCAGAGGTGTACACCTTCGCATGACAGCGAGCACACCCCACTCCCAACACGTCTGGCATCTGATGCAGGGAAGCCACTGTCATGTCACCCATTAAGGTGAGGCAATGCTTGTGTGCAAAATCAAGCCATTACCCACGCGTAGCTTGCCGATCAGGTGATCAGGGAATAATTGTAACCGGAAAGACACTTTTATAACATATGAGAGCCATTTGACCCCCTCATCATTTCTCTTTTATCATAATTTGTTAAAAGAAATCCCCAAACAGTTGTGATCACAGCGCATATGGCAGGAACAGCGAGCACAGGCGAAACCCTGCCCACTAATGAAGCGAGTGCCAGTCTACTCCCCCAATAACCCGTGAGTGTCCCCACGCCTCCAAAATAATCCAGGCTAGGCTCCCAAACTGCAGCTAGAACAGTTTGCAGGGGGGGGGTTTCCAGCGGATATGGGCGATTTGTTCCACATGTAGCCTGGATTGGAGCCTTTGCATTGGGACACTCCGAGTCAAATTCAGGTTAGCTTCAGAGTATAGAGTGCATGGGGATAAGCCCATAGTGTGGAACAGGCAGGCCCTGCCCACCACTGGAACGTTCCATCTGCTATAGACAGAGCATGATTCTGATCAAGCGGCCTTTGATATGGATATATGGTAGACCTAATTAAACAGGCCTAATTATCAGCCAGGACAATCTGGATCATGGAGCATGCAGAAGCCACACTTTTGTTTTCCAAACCTCTGGGGGGAAACCACTTTGGTGGTTCATAAAAACAAACTGCTGAAATGGGTTTTCTGGTGGCTCTGAGACTAGGAACATTTGTAACTAGCCATCCAGAGTCCTCAGGGATCAGTTCTGAAGCTCATGTAAGCTTTGAGTCCAGTGCGAAGGCTGGCGAAGGCCAAAGTTATTATGCAGATAGGGCTATTACAGATCACATCTTGCAAAAAGGCCCTAAAGCATTGGCTTTGTTGTTTGAGGCTAAAACTGTAAGTTCCACATGTTTCTAAATAACTTGGTTTCTCCATCTTTGCTCTATATTAACTTGATTTTTTTTTTTCAGGAAACAGATTGGTCATGGCCAAATGCAGAATGCTTGATTTCTGGTCCCTTTTCTTCTTAGCTCAGCTCCCTTGCTTTGGTTTGATGTATTTCTGGTTAGTTTCCCTCTTGTCCCGCTGTGTACACACAGGACTGTGGCAATCAATAGATGTCTATAGGTGCTGTCTCGGTTTCATGTTTCTTAATGTATTCAGAGAGTTCTGTTCAGCTGTGTGCAGAATCTAAATGGAGAAACACTGATCGTAATCCACTGCATTCACATATAATCCCACTGTCAGATATTATAGGTAAAGGCTGAACTCACGGCACTTCAAAGACAGCATTAAGTATTTATTGGCATTGTCATTGGCAGCATCAATCTTTTATGATGTTTCAAAGTAATAAAATTCCTTCCCAAGCTGAGGCATGCAGAAACCCAGCACAAGCCTGTATTAAAAATGGACTTTTGGTGCTTTGCATATACCATATATTTATAGTTGTCATGCCTACCTCTTGGGTGTTTAGTCTGTATTTATTTGGAAGCTGTGGAAGATATTTGGATCTTAGATGGAATTGCATTCCAGTTAGTTTTACTGTCCTTTTCTTTCATTAGTATCATGACCTCGCAGGGAAGACTTTATGGCTATACATTTAGTGGAAACAGTTGAGTACTTTGGAAGAACTTCTAGGCTAATGCATACTCAGCCGGGATCATCATAATTTCAGAGTGGTGTGTACATTGGTTGTATATGATGTCAGTAAGTAGAATTAGCCACTGTGACAGCTGCCAATTTTGCAGTGAAATGAGGAGTGAAATGAAAAATACATGCAAGTACCAATAGTAGGTGGTCGTGCTGCCAGGGTCTTTTTCTTCTTCAAAAATGTAAGAGAAGCCCTCCTGGATCAGGCAACAACCCATCTAGTCCAGCATCCTGTCTCACACAGTGGCCCACCAATTGCTTATGGGCATCTCAAGCAGAAGACAAAGATAAAATCTTCACTTGATCTCAAAACCCTGGAAATGGTTTATAGAAGCATCCTTCCTGTTTCCCCTGGAGGATGTACCTAGGTATACATTCTAATAAACATTGATACACCTGTAATCCATGAATTTATCAAACCCTTTCTTAAAACTATCTAGGCTGGGTTGCTCTTCTGCCACCTCTTCTGGCAGCAAATTCCATAGACGGATGACCCTCTGTGAGAATAAATACTTGTCCTTGGGTGAATTCCCATTACAAGCTTAAAACAGTTTCGAAATGGTTTTGATCCTCGCAGTCCCCATGTCAGGTTGGCTTAACACACTTTCTGCATGTTAAATCACCCCAAAGCATGGTAAATGTTAACACTCATTTCAACAGGTCTCACTCCGGTTCATGCATTTGAATTTTTTTCCATTTCTTACTGTGGGAATGGTACAGTTTTAGTAGGATGAGAATGCATGTTTCCCTCCCCCAATAGCTTGCTTCCAAAGATAGTGATTTGTAAAAATCCACCCCTTACAGCAGCCGCTACACTGTAGCAATCTACCCACTTCACACCTGATAACAATGTTGCAATTTTACACAATTCTGAAAGTTCTGACCTTTAGAAAGGGAAAAGAAAGGAAAGCAGCTGCAGGTTCTGGGAGATGTGTGAATGCTTAAGCCGAAGGGGGCTTGAGTTGCCGCTACTACTGTGTGCCCTGGGCAATGGGGAGAGGAAGGGAAAGAATATCTGGCTGCCCACTGCCATTTTTCATCCATCCAGGCAAGCAGCAGCCATCCAGCCACCCAGCT
>MTQE01000390.1:8397535-8415717 GCA_014337955.1 Aspidoscelis marmoratus
TGCGCTTATAATACAGGATGAAAACAGGATGCATATGGGATAAAACAGGAAATGCGTACAGATAAGTGTAACACATACAAATGTTGTCGACATTCGTATCTTTGAATATGAATCTAATATTCAAACAAATAGATTTGAATGTAACGGATTCGAATTGTTTTTTTTAGGATTCAGATTTTAGGCATTCAAATCAAATTGAATGTTTTAACATTTGATTCCACTCGGATTTGAATGCAAAAAAATAAATTGTGCACACACACCTAAAAGTATTTGCTATACAGTTTTTCCAAGAGTGCTGGGAAAATCTCTGGAAATGGAGTCTGTTTCCTTCTTGTGTCTCCTTCCTAACACGGTTAACAATACCCACAGTTGTGTAGCGATGACTTAAGTTTGGCTCTGAATCTTCCTTGAGTTTCAGGCATTCAGAGTGCTTTGTATTTTTTTTTATGTTCATTTCTGACAAGATTTCTAGCCACAACAGCTCTAGCGTCCATTCTGTCACTCATGAATAATTGGCAGAAGTTTGCAGTAAGTACAGCACAAATACTGGTCTCCATCAATTTGTTCAGAGTCTCACTTAATTCTGTCTTCGAGGATTCCTCCCTCTGCATCTTCCTGGTTGTTAATTACATGAGAAATACTTGAAAGAACTAATGAGGAAAATCAGTGCTTCCCCTCTGAAGATGTAGGGATGATTTATGTCTCTCATTACATTTGATACAAAGACCAAAACCTTTGCATTTAAATGATCCTTCTTCAGATCTCATCAATTAGCAGCTACAGATAATACTCTCCCAAAATGATTAGCTTAATAGAGTTGATGAAAGGGGACCATCAGTGGGAAGAAATGACTGGCGTTTACTTTCCGTAAGTAACTCCGACCTGTCACTATTATTTCTCAATCATTTTTAAAAAAAAGTCAAATGCAAGTAACTCCAGTATCTTGAAATCACTATTCACTTCTGGCCAGCCTTTCAAAAATCAAACATCTTCTGTGCAGGAAATGATATAACCAGAATCTTGAATTATTTCTAATTGAAAGAACAGTTAGAAAGATTTACTGTCAGTTCATTGATGGGGGTTTATAAACTTTAATACTTTTCTGCATTTATTGCCCCTGATAAACATTATCATGCAGTGTCTTTATAACTTGAAGACTTCTGGGGATGCATCTATGTCTTTTTAAAACCTGGGAGGCTCCCAACCAGCTTCCAAAGTGACCTGTTGTCAGCTGTCCACCCACAGGCAATCACTCTTCTCAGTATATTTTGTTTTAGGAAGTCACCAACTGATAACTCTTCAGAGAGGAAGTAGAAATCTTTTTTTTTTTTTTTTTTAAAGAGAGAGTGAGGGGGATCAGTAGTGGCAGATGATAGGAGCAGTGCACTTAGCTGTACCGGTAAAAAAGAAAGCTCTCTCAGGCACACTCTAAGGGCAGGAACTTTGGGTTGTTGGCTTTAAAAATGATAAATCAGTAAGAGTAAACCACAAAATAACTGGCAAACAGCAACAAATAAAGCATTTTCAATAAAAAATCAAAATAGCAACAAAAAAAAAAACAATTCAAAAGCCAAGAAAAGCAGAACTGTCAGAGTCAGCTGTATTATCATGCTATCAAAAGTATAGGCAGCAGTACACAGATATCGGTGTAATACCAGGGGTGTTTTTACACTTTCCTTCCCATCTGCTGAATGGGAAAGGAGTGTGATCAACCAACGTTGACTAGTGCTTGCACTTGGAGTAATAGTAAACTTTAGCTGTTCCCCCCCCCCCAACCCCGGCAATCAAATATCTGATTTGATTGTGAGGTTGGTGCTCTTCTGGGCACCACCATTTTGGCTGCGGCACCCTCTGCAACTGTGCATGTGTCAGTGTTGTTGCCATGACAACAATGACACTCGGCACATAGACAGTTGCATCTATGGTTGTCCAAGGTGCGAACCTCAGATGACCCTGAGCACTGGAATAGGTGTGAATGGCCATAAGTTTTTAGTTAATGTTGCTTAAGGTTTGGAGCATGAAATCAAGAATTAGTGAACTTCTGGGAAGGCAGGACATGCTTGGAGGCTGTAATAGCCTCCTTGAATTGCAGATGCTCTTCAACAGATGTTCACTAATCATGCACTATGGGCTGTAGTGTGAATAGGCCCCAGGGCTTTCTCCTACAGATGGTGCTGTGCAGATCTTCTGTGCATCTGCAGCCTTTAATAGCTTCACAATACAGTAGCAAGTCTAATTCAATGGATAAACAGGTCAAATAAGGTGAACTTTGACAAGAGGGGGTAGAAGGGGTTGTTTCAGGGAATCAATCTAAATCTAACAGCTATAGCGAGACCCTGAACTGATGGAGAATTGCATGCATAATTTCTCCCTCTATAATGACCTTGCTTTGAGTATGAGGTCTATGCCTGCAAATCAGTTCCAATTTGAACAGTGAGTGCAACTCTGAAAAACAGAACAAAGTCCTCTCACTCATCAGAAGCTGCTGTAGGTTCATCTGGAACTGGACTTCCCAAAATCAGCCCACAGCATGGCCAGTAGTGGCTAGTTTGCTACTGGACAGCAGCATCCACACCCTCTTCCAGGTGTGATGCTACAAGTGGGTGTGGCAGCATGACCTTTGCTGCAGAGACACAGGCTGAATTCAGGTCACCATGACAACATCTGGGCTCATGCTGGATGTTGCTGCAGATGTTGCAATGGTGATCCAGCTTTCCCTAAACTGCTCATCTCTATTATGGGCTTATCCAGAGCTTGAATTGTAGATGGCTGCCACTGCATTGCGTCTTTACCTGCCTGATATGCTATTTTACCATGCCAGCCAGGTAAGTGCAAATAGACCCTTATTGTTAGAAATCAAAGCCAAATCTTGGACAAGAGAGACAATTCCACATTATAGAGTAATTAATAAAGGGTTTCTATGTTTTATAAAAATTTCCAGAACTTACTATGCTTCGCAATCACCACCCTAGGCCCAAAGTCAGGAACAAGGCACAGTATGGTTGAAGTATGGTTATTGTGATAACAGAAGGCAGAGATCTAAAGCAAGCAATGGCTGTAGGAGGCATCTCAGTTAGTTCCTCTTTTCCATGCGTCTCCAATGCATAACAAAAAATAGCCAAGTTGTCATAACATGACTAAGTTTCTCATAACAAAGCTTATGTTACCAGCATACCAGGCTACTCAGTAAGAAGATATAAACCATTGGGTCTGTGAGAAAGGCAAGCAGACATGGTTGAGTCTTGGACGTAGACAAAGATGGTAGCGTAATGACCATTGCATTGACATTCTGGGCCTTTTTGCACCTACCTCTAAGGGAAGTCTATCCACACACTGTGCCATCCCCACTGTTTTGGAGCATCCAGGAGCACCTTCCAACTGCCCTGATTGTTGTTAGCTCTGGGCAAGTAAAGACAAGTCCACAGCTTTATCAGGAGCAGCTAGTGAGCTCCTGGATGCAGCACTCATGCTCTCTTCCAGGTGCAAGCGCTGCAAATGGTTGGTGTAGTGTGGCTGTGCAGTCACGCGCCGCAGGTTAATCACCATGGCATCATCCTGGCATGTGTCATATGTTATAGCCATTGCCATGACAATCTAGTAGGGCTAGCCTGGGCCAGGCAATCCAAGCTTCAAGTGCTAGCAACTGTACAGTACCAGCGACTGAAGTGTGAATACCACCCTCTGAATCTGACCTAAATCTTCAAAAACATAAATACGATAGAATGGAAGAAGTCTTTTAATGGTGAGAATAAAAGATTGTAGCTGAAAAAATTACCCTGCTTTGGAATCTGGCCCAGTTCATCGTCCCAAACTCTTTCTTTGCATATTCTCTCATCAGGTGTGATTTTTGGTTGATGGGGTGGCAGAATCTTTGGGGAAATATTCACAAATCTATGATCTGTGACGTTTTTGCAGAACATAACCTTCATGAATGTCATGAGACTACTGTATTTGTTATTTTATATCTGTAGAGCCTTTTAATGTATACTTCGTCATATTATGGAAACTGATACTCAGTTTTCCTCCAAATTAGTCAGACTAGAGCAATTTGTTTAATTTTTCTGATGTAAAGTAATAACATTATTTTCATAATTTCAACACTTAAGAGTGTTTTTCTGTGTTTATTTTATTGTACACTGAAGTATAAATGTATAGGAGAGGGGTAAAATATGTGTAGAATAGAAATACTTCTATCCCAAATAATTATGATTTTACTATTTCTGGTGAGGTATGAATCATACTTCTGATTTTAATGAAGCAGTTTACAGCAATATTGAAAGAACAGGTGGTATAGGAAACATTCATGCAATCTATCTGTTATAAGATGAGCTCCTAACATGCTTTGATGCATCAGACTCGGAAGCAGATTTTTGCCAGAGTGTGCCCATGAATATTGAAATAGAAATGAAATGTTGAAAGTACAGGGTTCAGATCAGACAAATCTGGATCCCTATGCAAAACAGCCGGAAAAATACAAACCCAATATTAAACAACAGGGTTGAACTTTGCCTAAGAACCCCTCCCTTCTATTCACAAGGAAACAATCTATAATAGAAGCAGCCACATCAATCCATCAACTTGGCAGTCTCCAAGTGAGAACAAGCAGAAAAAAGTTTCAAAGATTAGGGTTCAGTACAGTTCTCTGTTGACTATCCCCGCAAGCTATGGTTTTCCATCACTGGAATAACCCTCCATGTTGCCTGCTGTCATTGAACTTGATCTGCTAGCAACCAAATTTCAAATTTCCCACTTGGAGTGCATCCAGACTTGTTAAATACCGTGCAGCAGAATGTGCAGTTGCTATTGGGGCATCACACATGATGATCAATGAATCATAGTTGTGACACATTATCTCACAGCTACTGTGCATTGATGTTAATTCTGATTTAACAGCAATCACAGGGCAGTATTAAGAAAGTTAGAATCTTCCTGCCGGTCCAGATGGAATGGTGAGAAGAGCCAATGAGAACAGGGAGGGCAGCTCAACTTCGATTGGCTGCCTCATCCCATGTGACTGCACACACCCACTCAAGTTCTCACAGCTTCCAGTGAGGAAGCTACAAAAGACTACTCTAGTCTGGATGCCTGGTCATCGCTTCGCAGTAAGTAAGTAAGCTGATATTTCTTTCCTTAGCTGCTGATTTATTCCACTAGTCTGAAAGGGATCTTCGGTGCATCATTTGCCAGAAGAATAGTTTCTTGAGTCCAAAACAACCCAGGGCAGTGAAGATCTGAAATGGATTGGCTGTTTGCTGTGGCAATGCTGCAGTGACCAGGTGACACACCATGCAACCACAGCTCATTGCTTCATCCTAGACACCCTTCTACAGGAAGTGGTTTGAATGGTACATACTGGGATGCAGTAGCCATGTTCCAGTAGTATAGCTGCGGGTCACTTCTTAGAACTGCTTCTGGAATACCATAACAATACCATACAAGGTTGGTAAGGATCTAGTGTGGTGGCAACCATTCACACTATGGCTACAATCCCACTTAAGTTTTTTATTTATTTATTTAAATGAAACAAAGCTAATCCCAATGCAAATGAGCATTCTGGCTGTTCCTTTTTTTTAAAAAAAAATCACAGTCAACACTTATGCTGTTCCCACAGAAAACACTTCAAAAACACATTGGAGAAAGTGAATCTTTTCCTCCTCACCCTTTGCCAGCCAGGGTGCCCACCCCTCTTTCCCGATTGGGTTCAATCCCGCAATGACGTGGCCAAGGGTGGGGAATTCCTGCTCCATCCTTTGATCCTATAGCCAGCCTCTTTTGCACAACTGTAATTTCAGACTGGCGATTCCCCCGCAACCATGGGGATTGGTTCCACAATGTTCCAGTGTTGTCCAAAATCACCTCCCTAAGCCTCCTCATGCATGCCTTCCCCTCACTTTCTCCTTTATTGCACCTTTCTCCCACCTACCCACCATGGTTGGTTAATGCAGGAAGGAGCCAGCCAAGCCATCTTTCCACAGCCAAAAAAGAAGAAAGTGAGGGGAAGAATGGGTGAGAAATGAAACTTGTTATCAGTGTGAAGTGGGTGAAAATAAAACTTTTTATCCACCATAAAGTGGCTTGCCGAGAGATAGGGAGACTTGAACACTTTAAACTCCTCTGCAAAGGAGGGATGGCAAGTCACGGGCATCTCCCCAAAACTGTAGTGGTCCCAAAGGAATAAAGATAAAGCATTTTGGCAGCAAAAATGGGAGTGAGAGCTATTTTTTCAGGTGTTTTTTAGTTGAGGTTTTTATGATTTACTCCTTGGAAAACACGGGAACTCAATCCGTAATGGGGCTAAAGAAAATTCAAATTGTTTTCAAGCCACAATAAAAAGCCAGGTGGGAACAAACCCTGTAAATTCAAAAGTAGCCCCATACTTGGCTAGCACTACTTGTAGTGTGAACAGCCAGCCCAAGGCTGTCCAGATAGTCAAGACAATGTCTATGGCAACATCGACTGAAAGACCAAACATTGCCATGGCAATCTGGCAGCTGCGCATGGACTACACAGCTACAGTCACCATGCCTACTTACCACTCCACATTGTAAAATCACCTACCCAGAAGCAATCAGACCACCTTTGGACAGACACTGGATTGCTCTGAAGAAGAGTTATTCCACTCCTGGGTTGCTGCAGTGACAGAACAATGTGGACACACCTGACCAGTAAGTGGATAGAAACACTCTAGCTGGTAGGTGTGAAAATCCCTTAATTCTGGAGTCTTAAAACATCCTGCCAACAGCTGTTCTATCTTGTCTTTCTCATTCACAACGTCATGTAAGTCCATGGTATGGCACTACAAGGGGGGAGTGGAAGAGGAGGATCTTTATTTTTAGTACAGGTTGGGGGAGGGATAAATCACTTGTTTAATGTTTTAAAGTAAGCATACCACATTCAATCTTCCTGAATGAATGGATGGAGTGAAATGCAACTGTTTTGCTTTGAGCCAGTTTGGTCTAGTGGTTAGGGAGCCAGACTCTTATCTGGGAATACTGGGTTCAATTCCACCCTCCCCCATGAAGCCAGCTGGGTGACCTTGGGCTAGTCACAGCTCTCTTCTGAGCTCTCTCAGCCTCACCTGCTTCACAGGGTGTTCTGTTGTAGGGAGAAGAATAGAAAGCTTTGTCAGCTGCTTTGAGTCCCCTTAAATGGGTGAGAAAAGAGGGATAGAAAAGCCAACTTTCTTCTTCTTCTTCATTCACTGTTCTTAGATTTTTTTAAGGACACGGATGGAAATTTCATCATTGGGGAAACAGACATCCAAATACCTTTATATTAGTAAAAAATAATGAGCATATTACAGTTCAGAAATTTGCACACACAAATAGTGTTACTTGGAAAAAAAGTCATGCATTAAGAAAAAGATGTCTGTGAAAATATTGTGTGCAGTCTGAATAATGTACTAACTGTTGTAAAAATGAAGAAGTAAAATACAACTTGGGTATGGGAGGGCTGAGAGTGGCCAACACTGGCAATTTTGCCCATCCCTAGAGATTTTATATATATATATGGCAGTGAAACAAGCAACAGAAAGGGACAAATGTGTAGAGGAAACAGAAATAATGAGAAGTGAGGAAAAGGTTACATGTATTATTAGCTAAGAATTCCAACGCAGTTCCTGGACTGCATGAGAAATGTCCTTTTTTCACATTGTTGAATTCTGAGACAGTGTTAGTTTCTCCCTGCTACCATCTCGTCATATTTATGACAGATTTTAGTACAGGATAGAATGATTTGTTTCAGCAAAGCAAAACAAAACAAGCTAACATGATGAGTGAGTAGAAAGCATTTTATTGTATCAGCAGATGGTGTTTTCTCAATCAAGATAGTAAGGCTGATAGATTGCTTTACTTTCGCAGAATCTGAGAGTAATATAGATGAAAAAATGTTCGTCATCAATTCAAGAATCATGTTTTGGCACAATTCATACATACTGGTATACTGGAACTGTCTGGAAACCCAGGATCCTGAACAGTCACAGAAATATAGCAAGTAGGTCAATTTCAATCACCTCCTGTGATAGATAGGTAAGTTATTTAGTAAATTCTAGCACTAGAAATATCTTTGCAGAGTTATGTTCATCTTCCTATGAATTCATATTCATCAATTTGGCAGATGAATAAAGGGTTTGCTTAAATAATGTATTGCTCAGTAATGATGCCTGAGAAAGGAGAGTGTTTTAAACAGTACTTCCTGTTCATATTATTGCTTTCATTAGTCAGACTGGTGGTTTTTGAACACACACCTTAAAGCCTCTTTTTTTTTCTGTGTCTGATAACAACCTTAGTGTGCAATCCGGATAGGAATCCATGTTAGAATAGTCTGCTAAGTACAGACATGGAGTATTTTGGAAGTTCTAAGGTGCTGTGTGCTGCTCAAGTATTTAGAGAAGTAGATAGAATAGTATATGTGCTCTTAATAGGATTGCATCTTAAATTGATAAGTTTCTAAGTTATTCAAAAGCTTTCTTGTGTCAGAACAACTATTGAAAATACAGGTGTTTCCATATTGCCATTCCCATCTCAAAGCAAAGTACCTAGCACTAACCTACCTGGTGGACAGGTGAAATTGGCAAGTGTGTGAACCAAATTCAGAACATTCAGAAATTCTGAGACTAATCCCAGTACACAAAACACTATTAGAGCTCTCTGTGGGTATCAAATAGTCCTACTCAGGATTGGTAACGTTCTTGTCCCCAATGTAGTTTCTATTGGAATATAGTATAATCATCTAAGTGAAAAGAGGCAAGAGCACCTCCATTCCTACTTCTTAATCCTCTGTCTTTTCTCTCTTGTAGGTTTTATGTAACACTGTGAGGAAGTTTCCAGAATGAGTAACAGCTGGCAATTTAGCTTTCTGTTTCTGCTTTCTGTCTTCCCTCCACTATTTAGGGTCAACTGCTCTTTGTGAGCAGATGTGCAGACAATTGAGCCAGAAACAAGGAATCATGTTGGGTATGCTTCCCCTAGTCCATTATGACTTCACAGCAGAACAGAGGCAGACACAAATGAGGTAAGAGTTTTAAGCTGAAATTAACAAAGATATCAAGACCATGGAAGGACACATGGATCTGGCTATATAAAGCCAGATAAAAGGAAAAAGCAAGCATTAAATATCATTCCGCCACTGCCAATTTCACCTGTCTAGGAACTTTGCTTTGACACAGGAATGGCAACATGGAAACAGAACCCTACATAGACCCATGCCTGGGGTGTGTGCCCGGGGGTTGGGGAGTCCTGTGGCCTCTAGGGGACCTGATCCAGTCCCTTAGAATCTACAGGAACTGGGGAAGGAATACAACCGGCCAGCTGGACCCAACTGGGACAGGCCTGGGAGGCATGTCCCGCCCCCATGCCAGCCTTTTTGGGCTAGGAAACGTGAGGACAGATTCCCCTTTCGCACGTAGGCAGGTAGGAACGCGTTACCATTTGTTCCTTACCTGCCTAGGTGTGAATGGGGAATCCGTCCCCACATGTCCTAGCCTTAATGCACTACAGCCATGCAAGAAGGCCTCATGATTGATGTATCAAATACATTCCTATATTCTTTTTTTTTCTTTGTCTTGTTTCTTTTTTGGAAAAAAAATATATCCTTAGTAGAAAAGTTACATCGATAGAAATAAGAGGGAAGTTCAACCAATTGATACCTGAATTCTTTTCTTTTTATGACTGCATCCGCCACTCATTAAAAAAAAGAACATTCCAGAAGTAGCTTAATGTAGATGCCAATATTCCAACCTTACACTGAACAACAGGCACTAGCAAGTGGTTGCTATCACCTCTAAGCTCCCTTTGAACATTTTATTTATTTTTATTTTACTGCATATAGGTGCAGCCTAATTCTAACTTTAGTTACCTTAATTCTGGATCAGACAACTCCATCCATAATTCGCTTCAGGACCTCTTTCATCTGCAGGTTAGTGCAGATTAGAGAGCCCCCATTTCCTGCTAATATGCTCTGAATGCACAAGATAGAGCACGATCCAGTCAGGAGGGTCCTAATCTGGATTACTGGTGGACCTGACTAAATAGACCCACCAGAACATGCAGGAGCTCCAAGGCCAGCAGCTAATGTTCTTGGCTTTGGATTGCGGAAGTCAGCTCTGAAACTTATGTGAGCTGGTGCAGATGTCAGGCTCAACTAGCCATCATGGTGATCCAGACTTGCTGATCTGGAACAAGGCAGGTAAGTGCAGAAACACCCTCCTTAGATACTTTTGAGCAACTGTTCTCTCTCGGATGACAATTGCTTTTCTTCTGTTTCCTTCCTCAAAAATTGCAGGCAGTAACTAGGACACCCCTAGCAGTGACTATCTCTTCTATCAAAAGAGAGAGAGAGAGCAACTGAAACTATTTATTATTTTCCTTATTTTCTGTTTTCCCGCAATTGCTTCAAAAATAAGCCAGTGGTAAGCCTGTTGATAGCATGAAGCATGGTATAAAAATCAGCCTCGAAGAAGACTGAATGGACCATTCCTTTGTAATGACAAAGCCTTGGGGTAAAATGCAAGACTACCATATACAATGGATTATAATGCCCATCACTTCCAGCTGAGCACAGATTCCACATACCTAGACTGTCGTAGATCAGATTTAGTAGCCTAGTGCTTGGAAATTATTGATTGCCTCTAAAATATCCCTTTGCCTTCATGCAGTTGTAAAAAGGTCAATAGATGTGCCCCCAGTGTCAAGCAGAAGGTGAATTAAACAAATAAAGCACCTCCTTTAACCTGATGCTGTAGCAATTATCATGCAGGCAATTATTTGGTTAATTGATTCACAGTCCAAGCTGTGATCAGTAATGAGGGAAGTAATACCCCCTTTCTTTTTAAGGAGTATTTTTAAGAGACAAAAACAATGAGTGCCATTGAACTTCTTCAATGATGAGTCTCCAAAGAATGCTGTGATACACAGTTCTAATTAAAAATGAAACCACTTTATTCAAAGTTGTTTTTTCTTGTAATTCTTTAGGGATTAATAATACAAAAATCAATTTTTAATACAATTGTTATAGACACACACTAGCATAATAGTCTAGTTTTTCATGAAGAATTAAGAATAGAAAGGAAGAAGAGTGTGGATTTGGGGAAGTACTGTAATCACAGTTTTGCTGAATTTGTCCATAACATTTCCATAGTATGTCTTGATAGGTTGGAATCAAAGGACTGACCCTACAGTAGATAAATTCAAGGTAGAATCTATAGTTCACATTTAGTTTGCCCTGTGTTACCCCTCCCCACACACACAACTTGTGGGAAGATTGGAAATTTTGCCATAAAGTCGATGGTAAAAGGACACTGAGTCCAAATCAATGTAGGCCAAATTCCTTGTGCCATTGAGGATCCATCAAAAGATAGCTCCCTCAACACTTCCTAAAAAATAGGGCACCATATTGAGGCAAACTGCTGCAGTGTATATATTTTTTTATGTGCTGGATCAAGCATAACTCCCTTTATATGACTGCTTCTGTGAGACACCTATGAGGCATATCTAATGTGCAGCAGTCTAGATAGATCATTGGGAGGTGTACATGCAAAATGTCATGAAGGCCAAATGAGGCCATGGCTCATATAGGGGTCCCCATCTATCTTTTATCTTCTAACTTCTAACTTCTATCATCTATGATATATAAAGTGGGTATTGTTTTAATATATGTCTGATTTTAAATGTTGTTACCTGTCCTGAGACCTTCGGGTATAGGGTGGGATAGAAGAAGAAGAAGAGTCGGCTTTTCTACCCTGCATTTCTCATCCATCTAAGGGGACTCCAAGTGGCTGATTGGTCTACCAAACTGGTCTACCAAACTGTATTTGATAGAAATACAAATAATAAATAAATAAATATTGGCAATCTTTAGTATGGTCCTTTAATATACAGATTTGACTATAGTTAAATTTTAGTGGCCAGAAACTTAACCATATTGAGTTAAGGGCCCTTTCTGCACTATGTGGCCTGGTAATCAAAGGTAATAGTGGAGCGGGCTAGAAGTAGCCTGCTCCTAGGGTCATCTGTATTCATACAGCCTGTCATAGCACAAACATAGCCATTGAATTTGAAGATGGTGAAGAGCCTTTGTAGTTTGTTCCTGAGCTTTCCTGTTTCTAGGGCAGCCCACTTTGTGAGCTCTCCAGGAGAGAGCACTTCAGAAGAGTGCAGACTTCCAGTGGTGTTCCAGTGGCACGTCCTGGAGAACCACTGAAACTGATTCTCCCAGAATATTCCAGCCTATTGGGGCACACTGTCAGCACACCATGAGTAGTCCAGAATATGAACTATGGTCCACTAAGTGGAATATGGTGCCATTTTCAGTGCATTATTCTGGTCTACCACTTTGTCCTAGGCTTCCACACTTCCACAGTAAAGTGTGGAAGTGTGGGCAGTGGTTCAAAATATATTCTGATCTAATGCCCGGGCGATACAGAAAGGGCCGTAGTCTCATGTTACTAAACTAGCTCTAAAGAAGGTTTTGAATTCCTGGACAATTGATTCTTTTTTTTTTAAAAAAAAATAGGTGTTATTGAAAACACATCTCAAAGTTCAGTAATGTCTTTTTATAAAGTATAAAAATTGATCTTAGCAAAACTTTGGTCAACAGAGTCAACCGTGAATTTTACAATGCAATATTGGAAGCTTCTGATTTTTGTGAACTTCAAACAGTTACATGTATATTCTATTTGGAACAGGTCACTGGACTGAATTTTGGATGACTGTCATGTCCTTTAATTTATAGGCCACAGATACTTTGGGGGAACGTATCACAGTTAATCATCTCAGGAAGTACACAAAGGAACAACAGGGATAGATTGCATATCTCTGCTTATTTCAAGTAGCTCATTTCCTGCAATCAATTTGCTTATGAAATATCCCTTTAAGCAATGTCGGGTAGAAGCTGTATTTTGGAAGAAGAATGATTATTTACAGAGCACAGATTCCAGGTAGCTACAAACTGCTGGCATGCAATACAACATATAAAATAGATTGCAAAACAAGAGTGTTTCAAAAGGATTTTTTTTTCCACAACTGATTTATGGATGAAGAAATAAGTGAAATGGCAAATTTATCTGTACTGCATATTAGTGAACAGTCAATTAATCTGCAAACCCTTGGTTTCACTGATCAGTTAAAGGAACAGATATGGAACTGGATCTGTTTCTGGTAGGGAGACCAGTTGATGATGATAATGATGATGATGATGATGATAGCCTTAACATAGAGACTATACCTCAATGTAAAATAATGACACAACTATGCTGGACAAATACAGAGTGAAGATGGATCAGAAATTTAAGGGACTTCCAATTTCAGACGGATTTTGGAAAATTAAGTTCCACGGCTTTGTATTTCTGCTAATCCTGGCTCTGTGTAAGGTCAATTTGAACTTTTCATGGGTTTGTTCAATCACTCAAACAGAATGCAAAAATCCATTGTACGTCAGTTGCGCATGAATGCTACCACAGAATAATGTGCCATTATGTCGATACGTGGGTGCTATCAAGTTACTGTTCAGTCATTCACCCATTGCACCGTTGAATTCATCAGTGTAAATGGTGTGAATACTTTAAACTCTGAGCAAAATGGAATAAAAAGATTCACACTTGGTAACTTTTGTAGGTGTTTGAGTTGGTGTCCAATGCAATTCTGGGGAACATTCTGAGGAAAACAAATAACGCATAATTGCATAAGTCAGATTGACTTGCTCAAGGCCCTGTCTTCACTGATGACCTATAGATCCAGATTTACTAGATCTACTGAACTGGATCATGAGGAAGCAAGGGCTGGATCAGCACCATCTGCACTGACAGTGCTAATCTGGCTCAAGTCTCCCAAGGCTTTGAAGCTTCTAGCCTCAGGGCATGGAGGTGTGATTTTTGGTGGCATGTTATGGTGGACCATGGAATGACAGCTCCCAGTAATTCTGGATCATGATCCACAATAAACTCCTTAGTCCACTTTGTAGACCTGACAAGTTTACAATAGATCCAGAACAGCCTCTTAATCTGGATTTTGCTCTGTCTTGTGCAAATGGAGTTAGACTAACATGTGCAGGGCTTCCTTGATCCAGACCCAGATCTGGATCAGAGACCCTTTGATTCAGATCAATAGGGTTGTGCAGAAAGGGCCTAGGTTACTCCGTCTTATTTTTAAGTCCTATTGGATTTAAGCATTATGTAGAATAATGGAGTTTCCAAACCCAAATAAAAGAGGTGACTGAAGATATAAATATTTCAACCTGAAGTTATTTACTTATCAAAATGATACATTTTCTTAATTTTCAGAAATGTCCTTGCCATATGCACACTCACTCAGAAGAAAGTCAAAGGGTAGGTATGCATGGCATCTTTGCCCTTCATCATATATTATTTGTTTATAATGAAATATCATTGAGATTCAGATAATAGTGGACCTTGTATAAGTTTATTACAATCATTTATCAATTTGCATTTTCAGTAAACACCAGGTCAAAGTGCTACTTTTTCAGAATTCTACAGAGTCATAGCTGGCTTTTAAGAATAGCAGATCAAAAGAAATGCCGGCCTCACAGGGAGAGAAAATATGCTTATCAGAATATATGTATAAACAGCACGAGGAACAAAACTAAAAAAAAGTGCAGCTCTAACTTTGAAAGTAAGTTGAATGACTTTGACTGTTAATGGAAGAAGGAAAACTTTTTTTTCATTTCCAGAATTTCTTAATTAACATTTAAATGCAATACGTTTACATTTTAAACATCTCTTAATTGAGAGACTGCTTAAGTATCCTAGATCACCTTTGCCAGCTTCCTAGGAATTAAGTGAAACTCTTACCTGGGTTTGCCTGCTGAATTTCATATCTCCATACTTTTCTAGACATGAGGAGGCATGGTTGTGCATCAAGCTGTGTGACAATCCCATTATGTAGTGAGATGTTCTCAGACCTGTAGAAGAAGAAGAAGAAGAGTTGGCTTTTCTACCCCACTTTTCTCACCCATTTAAGGGGACTCAAAGCAGCTGACAAAGCTTATCTATTCTTCTCCCCACAACAGAACACCCCGTGAGGAAGGTGGGGCTGTGAGAGCTCAGAAGAGAGCTGTGACTAGCCCAAGGTCACCCAGCTGGCTTCATGGGGGAGGGTGGAATTGAACCCGGTATTCCCAGATAAGAGTCCGGCTCCCTAACCACTAGACCAAACTGGCTCACTGTAGGGGCTTTGCCAAGCCCATGTCAGCTATCCAATAATGCTCAACATCTTTCAAGTTTCCCTTTGAGAGAAGGAATTCCATAAACAGATAACAGCCATTCTCTTTCAATGACCCTATTTGTAAATTTGAGATGGTAGATGGAGAGGAGGAGGAAGAGAGTTGGTTTTTTTATATACCACTTTCCTCATCCTTAAGGGAACTCAAAGCAACCAACAAACCTGTTCTTCTCCCCACAACAGACACCCTGTGAAAGGTGAGAAAGAGAGCTTTTACTAGCCCAAGATCATGCAGCTGGCTTCATGTAGGAATGCAGAGTCAAACTGGGAGACTACCAGATAAGAACCCAACACTCTAACAACAAAACCAAACTGGCTCACCAACATTGGAGAGCAAAAAATATTGGCATATTAATGATGGAGAAGGAGACAGTGCTTTCTGCCAATTGTTCCAGATTGATTGGAGGTCTTTTTTAGTTATACTCAATCATTATGAATTGATTGAGTATAATTTAGTTCTTGACATTATGAAATTCTAAGAAAGCTCAACTCAGTGGCTTTGTAGTGGCCAACCAAACTAATTGTTTGAGCTGGAACGCATTGAAAGAAGCTTGTAACTTTTGGTACCCCACCGTCCTCCATGAGAGGGCAGCCTTTGGAAAATGTGATCCTTTTTTCTGAAAAATAAGTTTGGTCAAGTTCTTAACATTAGCCCACACCCTCAGAAAGAACAGAGCAGAAAGAACAACTATGGGGACTCTGGACACCATGAAGCAGTCCCACCAGCACTGTGTAGATTGGTGGCTGTGTGAAGGACACGTCAATTAAATACTTATCTTTTTTTACACAGGCCTTTCTAGAGTGAATGATTGTTTCTTTCATTCTTTATTTGAATAATTTTTTTTATAGAACTATTTTGGAGTAGCTTTTTTCATTTTCTGTGTTTTGTAAACTGTTTTAAAATTATATTTTAATCATAAGTGGTACATAAATATTTTAATATCTTCATCATCATCATCAGTAGTAGTAGTAGTAGTAGTAGCAGCAGCAGCAGCAGCAGCAGTAGTAGCAGACTTTTACTTTACTAAGGGCCTTTCTGCACTGGCTACTTAATACCCATTAAGCAAACATTAAGCACACATTTAAAACACTAGCAAAATTCCCATCCGCACTGCAGCACCCATTAGAGGCACATCGGGGAGTCCGCTTCTGCATTGGCTCGTGCACGATCCATCTCTAATGTGTGCTAAGAGGCCCTTAAACCAGTTTCCCGGTAGACCAGATTGGAGGTAGAATTAATGGGTACTTAATCCATCTTTGTGCTCTAAATCTGCATCAACAGAGGATGCTTCCACACACAGACGGGAGAGAGAACACGTGGGTGGGGCAGGAAGTTGCCATGTTGAGTGAGGCGGCGGCAGCAAGCCACCATGTTGAGAGAGGCGGGAGAAGCACAGCACAGCCATGAAGTTCCTCTCACACGGGCTTCACATCAGGCAGGCGCCCAGCTACAGCGGCAGAGGGACAGCAAGTCTGAATGTAGCGATTCCATGCACAAAAAGCAGGCTTCGGCATCAGGTGGGCACCGGATCTCAGACACGCCGCTGATTGGTCCACGCATGGCAGGAAAGGAGTGGTGACTGATGGGTGAATGCTCCAGTCACGCGGCTCCTGGGGCGTCCATCTGGGAATCTGTGCTACTGCATCTACGCTGCAAAGGCATAATGTGTTCCTCGCAATCTGTCATTCCCAAGTGAGTGTGGAAGCATGGGGCTTTATTAGATCTGTATCTATTTGAGACGGATCTTGCTAGAGACACATTTCATAAAATGGATTTACTTAATCCAGTTTTCAGCGGGCCAGTGCAGAAAGGGCCTAAAATACAAATCTGTTCTGATAAGGATTAAAAGCCATGGTTGGGAGTAAGGCTGCATCCAAATGTCAGTCACTTATTTCTCTGGATATTCTGGGATAAATCATGGATATGCTT
Organism: Aspidoscelis marmoratus; assembly: GCA_014337955.1. Classification (NCBI taxonomy): domain Eukaryota; kingdom Metazoa; phylum Chordata; class Lepidosauria; order Squamata; family Teiidae; genus Aspidoscelis; species Aspidoscelis marmoratus. Next base: position 8,414,699 of record MTQE01000390.1, read on the forward strand.
TATTCTGGAATATCCAAATATAGTGGAATAAGTAAGTAATGTCTGAATACGGTCAAAGACGGAATAAAAGAGGGCGGGAGAAAGTGAGGGAAAGAAACAGCAGGAGATGCAGGAGAGGTGAAAACAATTTCATAAATATAGAATTGCTTAGTTTTCCCTAAGAAGTAAAGTGTAGATAAGGAAAACAAAAGAACAACTGTAATGAACATGAACTGGACACACGCTGTCCTTTGTTGGTTTAATCCTTTGTAACATCATCTTTCCATACTCTCAGAGATTCCCTATTATACTGAAGAATAATTTTTTATAGTAGCAGTCCTGTGTACAGCCATTAAAGAACAAAAAGAACAGCAAAATGTTGCTTAACCATTGCACTGTTCACTGTAGCACAGTATTTCGGAGAGAATATCCAATGTACCAAACACTAGGTAGGACTCCAAGATGAATCTTCCAGCCCGCTAAAATTAATGCATGGGGTTGTGTAATGTCTGCCTTCTGATCTACATGTTTATTTGAACATCACGGGTGGACCTATGCACACAGACTTTTTAGAGTGCTAAGTTCACTGAAGTCTAGACATTATATCTAACGATGTAAAGCAACAACTAACCTTTGCCCCTTTCCCAGCTAGAATAATCAATCCTGCCTGCACTCTGTTGCCCAGTGGCTTTTATGTTCATAGAGCATGGCTGCAGCTCATGGAGATTCTGCTGTAATTATTATTCTTCCAACACGGTGATTATTGGAACAGATTTGTTGCTTTGAAAAAGGATTGTTATCTGTAACTGGCATACCTCCTATTTCTGGGGAGTGGAGGAGTCTCTGGGGAACCAGTTTTAATAACTCCGGGTGCCTGGTAGATCTGGTTTAATGGGGTAGATCCGCATCTAAGAGATGCAGATCTGCCCTGTGCCCGTGCCTCCGCACACGCGGCGAAGACCCGGATTGGAGGCGGTTGCTGTGCGGACACACGGCACCCGCCTCCCATCCGGGATGGAGGGCCCTCCCCCGGCCCGCCA